>WOXC01001064.1:0-55367 GCA_011680675.1 Gymnobelideus leadbeateri
GTGTGACCTTGAAAAATCATATCATGCGCTGAGACTCATCAGTCTTGCTACTGGTGCTGTTGGGAACAACATTTTGGTGGTGGTGTTGAATTCTTTTAGTCGTGGCCACTCCTCTAATCTGGTGTGGGAACACCTGAGATCCCACACAGAAGAGCTACTCAGAGGGGTAGAAGAGGGCCAGGGAACGGTGGGATATTCTTCAGATGGTCCTCTTTGGTTTCCAACTTCTGTTGTTATAAGCAGAGAGGTTCCAATTATTGAGGAAGGTGGGAGTTTCTAGCAAGGGAGATTCTATAGAAATATAGAAAGGGGAGGGAGGTTTGAGAGAAGGGGCAGTGTAGAGGTACAAGGCAGAAGTATTCGCCTGCTTAGAGTGATAGCACTGTGTGATATGCTTGTAATGGTAGAGCCGGGACAACCTGTTACAAGAAAAGCTAATTTCCTCAACCAAAAGTAATTTAAATGCCTACTATGTGCCAGACACTGTAGATACAAAGACAAAAACTGTTCTTAAGAAGCTTACATCCTAGCAGGGATGTAAGTAGATACAAAACATTTACAAAATAAATACAAGATAACTAGAGAAGGGGGGCACTAGTAGGTGAGGAGGATCAAGAAAGGCCTCATGTAGGAAATGACACTTGAACCAAGCAGTGAAGGAGGCTAAGGGTTCTAAGAGCCAGACTGTAGAGGAAGTGCATTCTGGGTACAGGGCAGCAGGGGGTGCAGTGGATAGAACCCTAACCTGGAGTCAGGAAGACCCAAATTCAAATCCAGCCTCAAGAAACTTACTAGCTGTGTGACCTTGGACAAGTCACTTAACTTCTATATGCCTCAGTTTCCTCATCTGTAAAATGATCGGGAGAAGAAAGTGGCAAGCCACCCTAGTATCTTTGCCAAGAAAATCCCAAATGGGGTCATGAAGAGTCAGACACAATTGAATAACAATAAGAACACATTCTGGGTATGGGGATAGACAACACGAAGTCAGAGACAGAGATGAAATATATGCCTTTGTTAAGAAGCTGCAAGAAATTTGACTGGATTTTTTTGACTGGGCCTTCCCCTCCTCATCTCCATTTTTAGAATCCCTGGCTTCCTTTATAACTCAGCTCAAATGCCACCCTCTACGGGATGCCTTTCCTGGGCCTCTAGATGCTAATGCCAGATTCTAGTGCCATAGAGTCAGGAAGACCTGAGTTCAAATATGGCCTCAGACACTTAGTAGCTATATGACCTTGGGCAAGTCATTTAACCTCTGTCTGCCTTAGCTTCTTCATCTGTTAAATGGGGATAATAATAGCAACTACCTTCCAGGTTGTTGTGAGGATATAATGACATAATATTTATAAAGAGCCTTAAAATATAAATGTCAGCTATAATCATTATTATTACTACTACTACTGTTACCTTATGGGTATTTTGTGGATCCCTGTTTAAGTATGTACTGTCTTCCTCCATTAGGATGTGTTCCTTGGGGGCAGTGACTGAATTTTCTCTTTTTATCTCAGGAGCTTAGCACACTCCCTGGACAAACAAATTAATTGATTGCTATGGAGTTCATGGCAGAAAGTACTATGTGATATGCTTGTAATGGACAAGTTGCTAGGAACTTTAAATGTCAATCAGAGGGGCTTAAATTAGATTTTAGATGTAGTAAAGAGTCAGTGGTGCTTATTGAGTAACAGAGGATGGGGAAAGGAAGAGAGATTGAGAGAGAAAGGAGAGAGAGAAAGAGAGGGATAGGAAGGGAGAGAGAGAAGGAGAGAGAGTTGTATTTTAGGAATATGACTTTGGAAGCTATGTTGAGGGTGATTTGGAGAGGGGGGGAAAGACTTTGTTTTGGGGGAGGTGGAGGCTGGCAGACCTCTTGAACTCAAAAATTCTGAGCTACTTAAAACTTTAGGTATGCTAAGCTGAGTGTCTGAACAAAGTCACCAGGTTGCCTATGGAAGGATGAACTGGTTCAGGTCAGACACTGAGCAGGTAAAACTCTCATGCTGATCAGATTGGGATCAGTTCATGAATAGTCCTTGCACTTCCAGCCTGAGCAAAATAGGAAAACTCAGCTTAAAACCCATAAATAAATAAAAGGATGCATGTGGGATCTCAGCTGGGGGCTTTTAAAAACAACAGTCTTACCTCTCTGGGCTATCTCAACTCAGGGTATAGAGGAGATTGCACTTGAGCTCTTCCAGACATTGATCCCATTAATGTGACTCCATTTTTATCCAAAGAGCTGCCATATTACTTTAGATTTTTGAGGATCCAAGGATGGGAAAGTTACTATGACAAAGGGAATGTAGGCAGGAGGAAGGAGGAGAAGGAAAGAGGACCAGGATTTAGGAGCGTTGTGGCCATTAATTAAGCACTGCTTTCTATGTCAGTCCCTTTTTATGTCTATGTTGACAACTATCACTATTCCTAGGAAAGTTTAACCAATATAAATCAATTTAAACAATAAGACCAAAACAAACTTGAAACCTTTTTACCTAATAAACCCTTGGCATAGAGAGGTGGTGGCCAAGTGAGATACTGATGTAGAACATGAACTTGTTTGTCAGATCTTATGAAAGAAGTGGCAAGAAGCATGCGAGAGAAGACCCAGAATCTTCAGTGGTTTATTATTAAATCTAAGATAAAACACAAATTTCTTAGCTTGGTTAAAGTCCTGCATAATTTGGCTCTTGCCTACCTTCCCAGGCTTGTTTCACTGTCCCTCCCCTTCATAATTTCTGTAGCCTAGCCATATGTAACATTCCATCTCCTGCCCCCATGCCTAGAATGCTCTCCCCTCTCACTTACCCTTAGAATTATAAACTTCCTTCAAGGCTAAATTTATAGTTCATGTCCCAAGAAGCATTTCCTGTTCCCTCTTTTGGGGAAGGGGGGAACACCAGTAGGTGGGGAGGATCAAGAAAGGCCTTATGTAGTAAATAACACTTGAACCAAGCTGTGGAAGAGGCTAAGGGTTCTAAGAGCCAGATTGTAGAGGAAATACATTCTGAGTACATGGCAGCTAGGTGGTGCAGTGGATAGAAGCCTGACCTGGAGTCAGGAGGACCCAAATTCAAACCTAGCACTCTTTTCTCCTCAAATCATAATGTATTTGTTTGCAAGTTTTATCCACCTGGGAAGAATGTGAGCCCCTTGAGGGTAAGGATTTTTTTTTATTTTTAATACCTTGTGCACTTCCCTGAGCATAGAAAGTGCATAGTAAATGTTTATTGGGTTTTTGTTGGATTACTTTGGAGAGACTCAACTGGGGTCAAACATCTCAAGGCCATTTAAAGATGAAACTGGAAGGAGGACAAACATGAAAAAATCTGCAAAGATTTTTGTCAAGAAGGCTTTTCACTGCGAAGGAAGTGGAGTCATTCCATTTGTTTTCTAACCTCACAGGTCCCATTGTATTACATGAGGAAGTAGAACTAGCACGAAAGAAAATAAGGATGTTGAGAGCAGTTGGACTAGACTAGGCCTATATAAGTTAATACCATAGATGATACAATTTTGAGGGTACTAAAGTGTACTTTAAAAACTTACTGTATCGGGGTGGCTAGGTGGCGCAGTGAATAGAGCGCCGGCCCTGGAATCAGAAGGACCTGAGTTCGGAGCCGGCCTCCGACACCTAATCCGCACAAACAAAAACCTAGCCGTGTAACCTTGGGCAAGTTACTTAACCCCAATTGCCCTAAAGGGGCGGCTAAGTGGCGCAGTGAGTAAGAGCGCCGGCCTCGGAGTTTGGATGACCCGAGATCAGATCCGGCCTCAGAAAATGAGCACCCATGCATAAATCAAATGACTAGCCGTGTAACCTTGAGCAAGTTACTTAACCCCAATTGCTTTAAAAAAAAAAAACTTACTGTATCTAAAACAGTGAAGAATACCAAAGGGGAAAATCAGATCTGTATGTTAGCCACAAAAGTGATCAAGAAAATATAAATAATTATTTACACTTTTGCCTGCTTTCCAATCTAAATAAAATTTTAATGAGATTAAGTTGCATATACATATCAAAGTTCTTCTTGATAAAGATATGAGGAGGTTATGGACAGGCTTTCCCCAAACTATTCAACAGTAGAGAATTACCTAGTGGGCTTCTTGCTTGTTGACTATAAAATAGCATTTTATTTGGCAGTGTAAAATGCCACTTTAAAGACTCCCCTCCAACAAAATGTCTCCCACAAATGTGTCCAAGTCATATAAGATGCCTTTAAAGATGAAACAATAAAAATACCTTAGTTCAATGGTCTTCTGATTATTAATATCAAGTGAGTCATTAAACAGGGAGACATATACTTGCCAGATATATTTTTGCCACTGTCATGGAGGATGTTCAGTACAAAATGCAAATGGAAATTCCCTTCAAAGGGTGACATTCTCCACGTGTTCCTGTTTGTGGGTTCTATTGTGTTGAGTGCATCAGATGAATTACTAAGTGTTTACTATGGGCTGAACACTGTGCTAAATGCTGGGCCTGGGTCTGTCAATACAAAAGTCAGATAGATAGTCCCTGCTCTTAAGGTGTTGGCAAGGGAGTGGAATTATGACCAAGGGAAGTCACAAAGACAGTGGGTGGAACAATTAGGGCAAACCACTGGCATGCCCTTTTCAGAGGCAATGGTATTGTTGATTTAGTTACAATCCGCAGAGCATGAAATGGATGCCCATAATATTTGCAGAATTACTCAAAAGAGTTCAACCTAACCAAATACAGAGAAAAAAACCCTAAGTGGCTGGAGAATGCCTATTGTCCAAACTATGATTTGCAGTTGGGTGGCTGACACATAAAAACTGTTCCATTAGTATGAGTATAATATGAACAGAAATTGCAGATGGACAATGAGCTGAGCCCAGAATTGAATAGGAGGAGAGAAAATTAGTTTTCCCTAAAACAAAAGCTCGTTTCTTTTTAACAGCAATATTCTTCCAGTGATGTTATATGGTTGAAAGTTATGGAATATTACAGTAACTGAAGAATCAAAGGGTATGAATCCCTGAAAAGGCAATATATGAGCTCATTGGGCATGGAAGAAGATTCGAGGGATTGTAACATATGACCAACAAGGAAATGCATAGGAGAGGTGGTGTTAAGGATATCATCAGAGAGATGTAGGAATTAAAAAAAAAGAGAGAAGGCCCAGTTATGTGGTCAAAGTGAGGAATGTGTTTGTATGTGCCATTAGTAACCATACAATATTGAGAAATGAGAGGAGTGCTTCTAACATTTTGGATGAATCCCCTGTAGAAAATTTGTGGAAGGATGAGGATGAAATTAACATGGGATAAAAATACAAGAATGGCTTATGATTAACACTACTAGAATGAGTATTCATATTGATAAGATCCACAAAAAATTGAAATACTTTTGGAAATAAATTTATTTTGTATCTCTATCAATTTCTAGAATAGTATGCTACACTTCCTAGGCATTTGGGTTTGTTGGAAGAAATAAAGGATTGGGATATTTCCATTTCCTCTCTGTCTTAACTTCAAATCATTGAGCCAAACAGAGACCTTTCTTGACCTTTGTTAACCAAAGATGGAATATGCCATGGAGATAGAAGTACTTTTGAACTTGGGCTGATACTTTCTTTAGGTAAAGGTGCTCTAACAGCCAGTGAGGGGAAAAAAACCATCTCAATCCCATTAAGCAAACATATATTATACACTCAGTGTATACAAAGCACTAGAGAATACAAGGGCACGGAGAATACAGGAATAGATAAAAAATAAGTTCTGTTTGCAGGGTATGGACAATTTAACACAAACAAATAAATATGATTCAAGGAAAAATGCACTAAATACAAGGAGAAAGAGAGATAATGGGCTAAAAGAGGAATGAATTTCAGATAGCAGAGTAAGGGAAAACTTCATGGAGAAGATGTACCAGTATTGGACATTGGAAGAAGTGAGGGATTTCAACAGATGGATAGAAGAAAGCAAATTAATTCATTTCAGGTATGGAATATGGCATAAGGAAAGTCATGGAGAAAAGAAAGGGAAGGACAAGAATAAGAGATGTAATTATCCAGTTTTCTGGAACATACAATGTGTAAGAGGAGTAATATGAGATACGGCTGGACAGGTAGGTTATTGTTAGATTGGAGGGGGAGTTTTGAATGCCAGAGTCAGGAGCTTATTTTTTATACTTTAAATGTTGTTATGTAAGTAATACCCTACTGTTATTTCTTCTATTAGTTTCTATACATAGAAAGGGGAATTCACTCCCTGACTGTCAACTTAGCACACAACATAAATTCATCATACTAGAAGTTCCCTTCAAAACATTAAACTCATATCTCCTCCTGTCCAAATTATTAAGTAGGGATATGATTACAGCTTTACCAATGGAAGACATTGTTTGACACCTATTTGTTAGTGGGAGATTACCACGGTCTGCAACGTTAAATACATAGATTAATGTGCTGCTTGTGATCCGAAATGAGAATCGGCTTTGTGTGAACAAGTGTCTATATCACAATTAATCCTAGTAATGAGCTTTTATATCAGGAACCATTAATATATAATTAAATAAGTTTATCCAGGGAACATTTGAATTATTTATATAATAGGGACTAGCTAAGGGAGGGGGGAGGGAAAGGAGAAGCAGAAGATAGGAAATAGCTCAAGCAAAGCTTTGCCTTATGAATAATTTAACAGCAGATTTAAAAGAAAAGTAAATTCCTCTTATCCAACATATAAGTGATTTCATCACAATGTACAATGTGCCCTGAAGACCCATATCTCAGAGCCAGACACTCGCACCATAGCTAGGACTGGGAGGGAGGGGTATCTGCCTCAGACATCTGTTCCTCTCAGGAAGGGAACTCTAACCAGAAGCAGGACTGTTGAGCAATTGAAAACTTAGGAAATAGATGGAAAGCTTACACTGTGGTACCAAAATGTCCAATTGAGTCTAGGTTTAGGGAACTTTTCTGATTAGGGCCTGGTGGTTGCTGTTGTTTTTCAGTCATATCTGAAACTTTGTGACCCACATTGGGATTTTCTTGGCAAAGATCCTGGAGTAGTTTGCCATTTCCTTCTTCACCTCATTTTGCAGATGAGGAAACTGAGGCAAACAGGATAAGTAACTTGCCCAGCGTCACACACCTAGTAGGTGTCTGAGGTAAAATTTGAACTCAGGAACAATTTCCTGACTCTGGGTCCCCACTGCACCACCTAACCATCCACCTGGTGATTGGAGATGATCTATTCAATTCAATTCAGGTGAATGAAATCCAGTTGAGTTCACTTGAATTCCACTCAGTTCATTTAAAGTCAGTTCGATTAAATATGCATTTATTAAGCAGCTACTGTGGGTGTAGGTGCAGGGCTCTGTACTCAGTGTATCCAAAGCTTGGATAAACAAAATTCCATGAGTTTCTGAATGAGGGTACACCTAAGTGGTGCGATTGATAGAATGCCAAGCTTGGAGTCAGGAAGACTTGAGTTCAAATCCATCCTCAAATACTTTCTAGCTGTGTCACCCTAGGCAAGTCATTTAACCACCGTTTTCCTCAGTTTCCTCATCTGTAAAATGGGGATAATAAAAACCCTCCTTGCCCTCTTCTATTTTCTTTCCTCTTCACTCCTCTCACCTCTGTAATCTACATTGGTATCATCCATCTAGCTATCCTATCCATATTATCCTTCTCTAGTCTATCTGTCCCTATATGTGTTCTCTCTAAGCATGTTTACCAGGATCAAATACAAAATGTTCTATTTGGCATAAAACATAACCTAGCCCCATCCTACCTTTCTGGTCTTCTTTTACCTTACTCCCCAACACATACTCTTTGATCCAGTGACACTGGCGTGGTTGTTTCCATCTCTCCACTCCCAGCATTCTCTCTGGTTGTCCTCCATGCTCCAAATGTTCTTTTTCCTGTGCTCTGACTATTGACTTTCCTGGCTTCTTTTAAGTCCCAACTAAAACACCACTTTCTACAGAAAACCTTTCTCAATCCCATACTCCTATTTATCCTGTAGGTAGCTTGCTTTGTATATGTTTGCTTGCATGTTGTCTCCACCATAAGATTATAAGCTCCTTGAGAGCAGGGACTGACTGTCTTTTGCCTCTTTTTCACAGTGCCTGGCACATAGTAGGTACTTAATAAATGTTTATTGACATTAATAACAAACTCTCTCCATATGAATTGTATCTATTTCTATATCCATCTATAGATCTAGGTATCTATATGGTTCTCTATTATCAATATATATTCTAACTTGAATTTGGATTTTGAAATAAATAAAATAAAGTCTGCAACTTTATAAGTATAATACAAATGTCTCTTTGGTTCTAAATAAGTTGAATTCTATTCTCTCTTAGGCTGTTTCAAAACAGCACCAGAGGAAGGGGAGTGAAGCAAATTATCTTGTTCATTTGATCAACACAGACAGCCAATCATGATAATTAATACAACAAAAGCCTGCTATAATGAACTGAATTGGATGCTTTCCTGGACCAAAACCAAAACCAAAAACCGGACAATTCCCATACAACCTTTCCATAACTTGGAAGCATTTAAAAGCAGGGATAAGAGTTTGGGTCCTAGAGCAATGTAGGCTTGGGAAGTCAGAGAAATCAGTGACCTGGTTAATAAATCTGCTATTATCTACCTCTGTCCTCCCAAGTTCCTTCCAGAGTGTGTGCCTTACCAGATAGTCCCTACCAGAACTCTATGATGCACAATAATTCAATTTACCAATTTAACAGGGTGGCACATGCCCACTGGAAAAGATGGTAACCAGGGGAATACATTTGAGTACACAGAATATACAGACTGTACTTTTTCTCTCTGGAGGCAAGAACATGACAACATTTTGGCAGCTGTGAATGTAGCCATGTGTTAGGGAAAAAGTGATTTATGCTGCAAGTCTAGACCACCTGGTTTATTGCAACTGATTCTGAAGTAGTTGAATTAGTAAAATTCCCAGTTGGACTTTCTGAAAAAGCTGACCTTCACACATACACACACACACACACACACACACACACAGCAAGAACTGTCAATAAAACAGAACACCTAAGTTGAAAAATTTGAAATAAATAAAATATTGAAAATCTTTTTCACTCTCTTACTCCATTCATGCCAATGCTTTGCTTACTTTCTTGAGCTTGGTTCATTGTTGAATTGTCTCATTCACTCAGCCTTAAACTTTTGCTGGCTACTCATTCATCTATGAGGATGCCTCGTGCCAGAAGTGTTGAATGAATGGGAGTGGTGGACACAGCAGATGCCCCTGCCCTAAAGGTTGGGAAATTCTGAGCATCAGAGTCAATAAACTGGCAGAAATTGAGAAAACCATTTTCCAGTTGCTAAAGTCAATTATGTCTCAGCACATGGCACCGCTGAATCAGGAGGAAATATCACAAGGTCCATCACCATATTAGCACATCAGTACAGAGTGGGAGCAGGGAACACAGTTACTCCCTATAAAGGACCAGAGTTTTGGGGAGACAGGTTGAATCTGTTAGCCAAATCCCTTAATATCCTCTATCCTAAATCTCCAATCTTGTAATTTCCTGCTTTTTTCTCAATCCCTTGGATTTGTATCCTCCAAAGGAACCCTAGCATCAAGCCAATCTGGTCTTTGGGTTCATGTTTACACTGTTGGCTCCCACTGCTTCCGAAATGATCCAAACCATCACCTACAAATACTAGCTCCATATTGTAGCATGGCTGCCATTAAGCTAAAAACCTACTTAACCAACCTGGGTTTGAGATCTATACAGGGGAATTTTGGTAAATGTATAACAAATGACTCTCTGGGAGGGAAAAAAAGTACTTGACATACTTTTAAGTTTAATCCACATATTAAAAATTTCCCCATCACTTTCTTAAGTCTAGACAATCATCAAAACAATAAATCAAGCTCTGATGTGTAGTATTTGCCGATTTCCAAAGTATAAATGCTTACACTGAAAGTTGAATCATCTCTCAGGAGCCAGTACAAGTTCATTCCAGCACACCCTTGTATTTCTTCTCCAGTGACTGAAATAGTTAGCCTAGATGACCTTACCATATTTGAGACTGGTTAGTGATGAACCAAATATTACAAACCTTTATTCAAATTAAAACATAAAAATCAACAACAAACACCAAGTATCTTCTAAGTGTTTGAAATAAAGACAGGTAATGCAACTTGGCCTTCTATTACTTGGCTCTAGCCAGCCAGTAAAACAATCTCAGGAAAGAATTCTCTCCAGTGGGCCAAGGATCCTTGAAGAAGTGGTTTTCTATCACCAATACCACAAGGACCCTCTTGGTTCAACACTAATTCCTTCTTTTAAAAGGAGAAACATCCACTGGACATGAAAGATAGAAATATGTGATCTGACCATTAGAATTAATGAGTAGGGCTTTAAGATACAGATCTTATGGGGATCTTTTTCCTGATTTTGATCTCTCTTCCCTCTGTGACTAGCAGCCGGAAAGTAAAAACAAACAAACAAACAAACAAAAAACATTTATTAAGTACCTGCTATGCACCAGGCACTGTGCTAGATGTTGGAGATACAAAGGACAAATGACAGTTCCTCTCTCAAGGAGCTCACAGTCTAAGGGTGGAGACAACATGAAAGGAATTGTATACAAACAAGCTATAGACAAGATAAGCTGGAAACAACAGAAGGCACTAGAATTAAGAGAAAGCAGAAGTCTTTGTATTTACCATTTTTTCTTTCTTCCTGGTGGGCTGCATAGTAGAACCCAGTGGGCCTGGCATAGGTCCCAGCTGGTTATCCATTGCTATTCTCATTTTAGGAATACTAATATGCCAAATGCTTGGGGTTATTATGAAGAGTCCTCTAGCTTCATTTTGTAGAAGTCATTTTTGCTTTGCAGTTCTCATTAAACAACTCTTTCTGGAGCAAAACCCTGTCCTTATTTTGTGGGATCCAGTTGTCCAGGCCGTCTATTGGCCAGTGCCTAGAAAGTCCTGAGAGTACTAGAATTCAATAAATTTGGGGAATGACAAGCTCAGTAACAGATGGTAGAGGATGAGGGTAAAGAGTTTATTAAATATTTCTAACTTCTATAACAATTTAGTTGGATTTTATTTTATTCCCCTCACTAATAATTTTCTTTTTGAAGTATTTTATTATCAACAGTGAAGTGCCTTAGTCATTCTGTCTTTTCTACCAGCTGTGTGGTGAAATAGGGTAGTAGTAGTTCATTTGACTGGTGAAGAAAATGAAGAAGTCTAATGATTTAAACAGGGCATATTGAGTTAAACTGGAATCATTTCCAAAGAATATTGTGAACTTGTCACAATACCTTGCATTTGCATAATAGCACACAAAAGGACATGAGAAGACAAGACTAATACAAAAGACCCTTAATGGATAGTCAAGAGAAGAAACTAGTCAGGGAACTGAGCTTGGTATCATGGTGGTACTTAGCTTTATGGACTTGAAGGGATGCTGCGGGAAAGTTTGCTTAGACAGACATCTTCTATACAAAGCCCATTGGTCTTAACACTGTTCAGAATGGGGCCCTGTAAATGGGATTTACTTTTTTGTAAATGACCTAATTAAATGTATTGGGGATACTGCTAGAATACTTGCACATGTGATGATCTACCAACCTTAGAATATAAGAGCTATGATCAATACGATGACCATTTATAATTCTAGAATATCAATGACGGATGGAACAATCTATCTTTTACAGAAAGATGATGGGTTTACAATGCAGAATGAGCCATATGCATGTGTGTATGGGAGTATATATGGAGGTCTCCATAGCCATTGAGGGAATTTGTTTTGCTTGATGATGCCCATTTATTACAGTCAAATTGTTTTTCTTCTTTCTTCTAATTGGGTGGGGATAGAAGGTAAAGAAAATATATTTTTGCTAATTAAAAAACAGAGAGAGGAAGGAGAGTGCAACAAATGTGGAATGTTGCGTGTACTTTCAGATGAGCTTATTGTTGTATTAGTCCTTAATTGTTTTACTTTGTTACAAGGAACTTCCCACGAAGTAGGAATAGTTTGTAAATGTTTGCAATGTAAAAACAAAACACATCAATAAACCTTGTGAGGATCAAATAAGATCACATACAAAAAGGGCTTTGCATACCTTAAAGTACTATATGTAAGCAATGATAATGATATTGCAGACCAGTACAAGGGGTGCATTCAAATAGGACTTAATATATTAACCTCTCAGTTTTCTAGGCAACTCTCAAAGTTATAACTTTCAGAGAAGGTGCCAGCTTGAATTAATTGGAGTTTCCTCATCTGGTAATTCCCTATATCAGTAAAATCATAGGTCCAGTTCTTATCCCTGTTATTCATTATATAATAACATTAACTAGCTCACATAGACCTACGGTAAAAGTCGGCACTTATGTAGTGCTTTTAAGGTTTACAAAGGCCTTCATTTTCACTATTCCATGTTATTCTCATAACATTCATGCAAGGTTCTATAGGGATTAAGATTTCCATTTAATACATGAGGAAACTGAGGCTCTGTGAGGTTAAATGATGTGTTCCATCGTCCTGTAGCTTAGGAATCCTATAGCTGAGACATTTGAACTCAAATAGCTCTTGATGCTCAGTCCAGCACTCTTTTCACTGTACCATACTGCCTCGATAAAAACAAGAGATGTTATTGTCCCTCGTTTACAGATAAGGAAACTGAAAAAGACATGTGGAGACAGGTCTTCTGGCCACCAGTCCAGTGTACTTTCCATACCACGCTGGCTCTGACACCAGCCCGCTACATATGTATTTAAAGTCTACCACTGTGGTTTGATTCCATCCAATATTTATTAGGCTCCTGCTATGTGCAAACAGCCCTGCCTCACTTAAAGCCAATTAACTTGCAAGTCATAATATAACTCTCCTGAAGTCATTAGTCTTCTTCAAAAGCAAAGGACAAATAATAATCTGTAAATAGTAGTAACTGCTTTACTGGAGACTCAATTGGCCAGTTCCAGTTGGTCAATGCTACTTCCTTTTCCCTCCTTTCCTTCCTTCATCCCTTCCTCCCTCTCTTCCCCTCTTCTGCCTCCTCTCTCTGTGTCCACAGGGGAAATCATACCCTTACCTGCAGGTGCTTTGCCCAAAGGAATATAAATTATGACTGCTGAAACCTCATACAGGCAAGGTTTATAGGCTAGTGTTCTTTTTTTAAGGATAATGTCAACCCCAAATCACTCTTGCTCTCACTAATTGACCAACAGTGGGTGCCAGCCTAAGCCTCACTGGGTCATTCTTTGGGTTTTGATGGTTCAGAGAGAATATACGTAACAATTGTTTCTGTTTTGCACAGAAATTCTGAGAGTCTTCCTCACCCAGATTGAATTTTTTTTGGACTAGGTAAAAGGTAAAAGACACCATTTTTTTTACCTAACCTTAATCACTGAATGGGCGTTGCCTCAGACAAACTGAGACCTGGGAAAAACCTTAGCTTAAAAAGGTCTAGGCCTCCCATTGCATCCAGGGCCATCTCCAGTCATCCTGATTTTTATCTTGCCACTGGAGCCAGATGACTCCAGAGGAGAGAGTGAGGCTGATGACTTTGAGTAGCCCTGCCTTACTTAAATCCATTTCACTTGTAAGTCATGGTATCACCCTGCTGATGTCATTGGTCCTTTTTTTCAGAATGAAGGACAAACAACTGTGTAAAGCCCTGTCATAGGAACTGAGGGAAATACAACATTTAGGTGATTGATCTCTGCCCTCATGGAACTTGAATCAAATAGAAGGTTATGACATACACACAGACAAATATAATACAATACTCATTGAAAGCATATCAGAATGGTGAAAAATACAGTGTAATGCATGTTCGCATTTATCCATGACCCATGTATATCCCTGTACTAGTGACATTTTGCTATGTACACTAACAGCTACTTTTACATAGCACTTTAAGTTTTGCAATGAACTTTACAAATATTAATGCATTCTATTTTCATGACAAACCTGGGATGTAGGTGATATTATTATCCCCATTTTACATATGAGGAAACTGAGGTAGATAGAAAAAAGTTAAATGACTTGCCCAGGGTCACACAGCTAGTAGATTTTTGAGGCCAAATTTAAACTCACACCTTCCTGGCTCAGGTCTAGCACTCAATTCACTGTACCACCTAGCTGCCTGGAAGGCATTGTGGGTGGCTACCACAAATAGCAGGATTAAGTCACAATTATTATCACTATATGCATGGTGAACATTATCTTGTTTAAATGACTCCCTACACCTTTTATATATGAAAGCTAAGAGATCATATCAGTGCAGAAGAGGCTGAAGCCCTGGCTGCTTAATGCTGCTATACCATATCTGGGCTGAAGTCCATTTAATCTTGCATTACTGCTATTTCCGGGGGACATACACAATATGAGCATAGGTACCTTTGGGGTGGTGGACTCTCCTGGGGAGTGAAATTTCAAGGAAAATAATAAAGGATCAATGAACAGCAAGAGGCAGTTATTACTAGACTCAGCAGTTTCCTAACTAGAGGCAGCAATTTGCCAGTGGGCTGGTATCCAACAAAGCCCCCGATGTACTGTGATAATGTACAGCCTGACTCAATTCTAAAACTGCCTTAATATTGGTGACTACTTATCCAAGGATCAAGTCACACAGTATCTTTAGGTGGCTCTATCTGAATTAGGACTCAGGAGACTTTTATTCTGTTCCTGGTCCTGTGATTTTTTTTTTCCTGTGAGCAAATCAGTTTCCTTATTTGCAAAATAAGGAAAAAGGGAACTGCACCTACTGAGTAGCTATAAAGTTCTCAGAGCACCTTGGAGAACTACTAATAGGTTTATAGTATAAATATGTGATTTGAATTACCATCTAGGTCTTTTATGAATCTGACCTTATTAAGGAGCAATTCCAGTAGGAGAGAAATCAATGCCTATCAGTAACAACTTGAAATAGGCTATTAATACTACAAATCGTATGAATGATAATATCTCTGTTAAGGAAGATGGCACATCCCATTAACATGTTTCTTTGTCAAAACATCATAGCCAGATGTAGGTACTTTGATGTATCCAAAGAAACTAAAAGGAATATGGTATAGAGGAGAAGCAACATGATAGAGTGGAGAAAGGGTCAGCCTTGGAGTCCAGAAGAACTGCATTCAAATCTTGATTCTGAGATATGTGTATATATATAGACTAGCTGCTTGGCCATGGGCAAATCATTTAATCTTTCAGTGCCTTGGGCAACTCTCTAAAATTAAAAGTTGTAGATGAGCTGCTGATTTACATAAGTGGAGGGAATTTCTGCGGCACTGAGCATTCTCTACACCAATGAAATCACGTCTCTGGACCCAAAAGAACCAAAGCAAAACAATGACATAGAAACCACCTTTAACCAAATTCTACCCTTTAGCCACATCTTAACAGAAAAGTGAACCTGGGTTTTTAAAGGCTATGCCAACAGTGTTCTTGCTCTGGCATATTCTACCAGACTGGAAAGGTTTCAAGGGCTTAGGTACAGATTGTGACCCCTGTCTAAGAAACAGCCTAGTTGAGTGCAAAGAGATTCAACATTAACTCATTGGCTGCTGGGCAAAGAATGCTTTGGCCATAGAAAACCATGAAACAATGAAGCAAGCTTCTTACCTCTTCTCCTGAGCTTGAGGCCATTATCTATTCTCCTTAACTAAGATGGTGAAGCTAGAATCAGTGGATTTAGCTGTATTTAGCATTGTGTGTCTGGGTTGCATTCAACTTAGAAATAGTGGACACTGGCCAGTAATGACCTCTTCATTTACTTCAACTACATAGTTTGTAATGTTTCTTTATGATTCCACCTATGGAAAGGTCAAGGTCGCTGTCAAGGCCGAAAAGGGAAAGCAAGTGATCAATGGAAAAATTATTACCATCTTCCAGTAGGTGTGATCCCACCAATATTAAATGGGGAGAGGCTAATGCTGAGTATGTCATAGTTACTACCTTCAGAGACACAGGTGTGCTGGAGCCAGCTCCAAAGATTGCTAAATTTTTAATGTGAGCATTTACACCTTGAAGATAGGCAAACACCATAAATCAGGATTTGACTCATTATTTTGTTGATTTCTAGGCTTAAGAAAGTGGTAAAGAACATTTACCAGCACAGTCCTGATTAAGGAAAGGAGTGTCAAGAGAGACTAGGGTTCAATCCTGGCTCAAGAGCTTATTTTTTCCCATGGGCAAGTCACTTAACCTCTTCTGGGCTTAATTTATTAATTTATAAAATGAAGGTAATAATATTATCCTTGTGTCAAAGGTTCCCCTATAATGTGGAAGGCCTGGTCTTACCATCATCCAAGTCCCAGCATGACCACTTGACCATTTTATTGATATATGCAAATCTTTCCCAAGTAGACTCTTGGGAAGAATGAACATATAATTCAAGAGGAATCTCCCTAAGTGCTGCACCTAAATTAAAATTGCTTTCATTAAGCAAGGATACAACCATTTTCATCACTTGCAGTATATCCTTGGGATATTATGAACATCACCTGAAGTCATACTAACCATTTATGACAGCTGCTGTAAGCTGATCTGTGTGTCTAATTCTATGTTTTGTGCAGCACCTACAGCACTGACAAAACCGAACAAATGTTAATTAATATGGGTGGTAGCAATAATAATATCCATATAATGAACACTAGCAGTCAGTGAATACTTATGAAATAGTTATTTCAAGCTTTAACCTCACACTCTCTAATCTTGCTCATTTAGTCATGAAAATAACAGGTTGTTCCATTGTCACAGAAGCCTCCATAGATCTCAAGTTGGGTGATAGATTTGATAATGGGTGCTGGGGTTAATTTTGGATATTGGGACTGATGTTGAATGGTGGAGCTAATGTTCAGTTACGGGTCAGGCCAATAGATAATGGAACAAAATGCTTGAACTTTAGTCTGTATATCAGGCTATAAGTTTGTTGTTTCTAGATATTAAACAATGGAGTCACTTTTGAGTAGTAAGTCTGATGTTGCAGGGTGTGGCTTATATTGAAAGATGGGGCTTATGAGTCAGACAGACAGACAGATAGATAATCTTACTTTGTGCCAGGCATTGTGATAAGTGTTGAGAATTAAACTGTTTAAGTGAGCAAGACAGTCTCTACTCTCAAGGGACTTGCATTTTAATGGGTGAAGACAATACCCAAAGGAGAGCTAGAAAGGAGTTGTTACATGTGTGAGGGGAAAGCGGTTGGTGAGAAAAAGCAAAGAAGGCAAAGAAGTCCAGAAATTTGAGTTTTGAGAGAAGTGAGGGATGGCTGGGACCGCTCATGAACAGTGGTCTGGACTAGCAGTTCAACAATCAGGGTGGGACCATCGACAGTTGTCCCAATCTATATCTGGCCACTAGACACATGGCTCTGTAGGAGAAAGTGAGTCTGGTGACCTTGTACAGCCCTCCCTCACTTAAATCCAATTCACTTTCAAGTCGTGGCATCATCTTCCTGATGTCATGGTGCTCTTGGAGAAGCAAGAAAAAAACAACAAGAACCAACAATCAGTAGAGCAATCAGGGAGGAGTTTTCTCAAATGTGGGAAGGTAGTTAATGGGGAATAAGAGGGGGAAGAGGAGAGAGCTATTGGCTGTTGGGTTTGGATTTGGGGTGATGGATCTCCAGTAAAGTACATGGGTAGTGAGTGATGGGACTGATATTTCTGGACACCTCAAGGACATATTCCCCTTTCCTCTGTGTGCTTCCCTAGTCTCTCGGTTAGGGAGGAAGGAGAAGAGGTAGAGAAGGGCTGAAGCAATGCATGTACTTGGTCGGGGGTAGGGTGAGGGTGGAGAGGGAGTATCAAATTCTTGACAAAGATAGAACATTCTTCTATTTTGAGCTGTGGTATTTGTGGTCTTTCCACAACCCAGTATGTGGAACTCTAAATAGAAATATGTAGCCCCATATAAAGCATCAAACCCGGGACTGTGTGAATAAAAGAATATGCCCCTGCTGTGGTTGCAGCTATGTCATTGATGTCTGGGGAGCTGAGTTACTCACTTAATTTCAGTAGATTGCACAAGGGCAAGGCAAAATTGAGTGCATAGTTTTAGAGTAAATAGACTAGGCCAATGTTTTTCATCATTTTTTATTCTGTCAGACTTACCTTTCTAGTGGCAAATTTAGAATACACAGGAGGTGTGTGAGTACTAACAGTAGAATATTTCCATATGTACATTTGTGTGTGTATACATACATATCTCTGTATCTCTCTCTCTCTATATATATGCATACACACACCTGGGGGGGACAGTAAGACAATGTAAGCAGATTATTTTAAAAGGATAGTTAAATTATAATAAAAGAGGGGAGAACAGTAGGCAAAAGCAAACAGAATTACTGGTGTGGTTGTGGTACTAGGGAAGGAGGGAATGGGTTTAGATGATCCATAGGGGCCCTTCTGGTTACTAAGTCTAGAAAGCTGAACATGACATCAAAACACTTGCTCTTCTGCAGTTACTCTCCCTCCCCCTTCCCTCTACTTCTTTGCTGGTCTCTCTTGCTTCTTCCCTCCCATCCACTCACACTCTCATCTCAGATTAGATGTTATAAATAGTCTATATCAGGGATGGAGAACCAGTGGCCTTCTATATTCTTAAGTATGGCCTTTTTACAGAACAAATTTGGATTCAGTCAAAAGGCCACACTTAAGGACCTAGAAGGCCACATATGGCCTCATGGCCGCAGATTCCCCACTCTTGGTCTATACCCAACATAACCCCAAGTCAAACATTTGGTTTTGAAGAGCTATCTATCTATCTATCTATCTATCTATCTATCTATCTATCTATCTATCTATTGATTGCTTTTTGGAGGGCAATTGGGGTTAAATGACTTGCCCAAAGTCACATAGCTAATTTTTTGTGTTAAGTGTCTGAGGACGAATTTGAACTCAGTTCCTCCTGACTCCAGGGCTGGTACTCTATTCACTGCACCACCTAGCTGCCCCTGAGTCATTTATTTATTGAGTGAAAGGTCATCACATCAAAGCAGACCCAGTGATGTTCTGCCCAAGAGCTTAATGGCTTAATTACACTTAATATCTTTGAGCCTCAGTTTCCTCATCTGTAAAATGGAAGTGATAATATCTTAGTACATTTACCTGAAGATATTGTTGTAAAACTTAAAATACTCTACAAATGTGAGTTTTTAGTAATAATATTATTTTTACATTGCACTTGGGAATCCTGCCCGGCTGGTCTGGAAATGATAAACAAATCAAACCAATAAATCAATGTACTCAGAATGTATTATATGTATGTGTGATTAAGCATATTGGGTTGTGCTTACAATTATAGAGATACATATATTACACCAACCAAAGAAAATACTCATAATTATTTTATCAAAATCTGTCATGTAAATAAATCCATCTATGACAAAGTGACAAACAGAAAAAAATATAATGGAGGTGAGAAGTGAATATTTTTCATCCCTAATGCATAGTCCTTCCTCATTCTTAGAGATTTTTTTTAAAACAAACCTAAATTATTTTCCATTGATGGTGCTTATATACATATATATATACATATATATATATACATTTTCCTTCTTCAAATCAATACTAGTAATGAGACTAGAAATCACAAGAAATTTCTTGAGTCAAAAGTAAATCCTGAATGCCTTTCTACTCCCTTAGGTTTAAGTCATGTTTAGAAAAATATCAGAACTTTAGACTAAGGACAAACTGATCTATTTTGTTGAATTAAAAATCTCAAAGTTTTTAAGGATTTGTTGTTTTTGTTTCTGTTGTGGTTGATCTTATCCTATGCCCTACTTTCGTAAGCATCTGAGGGATCTCTGATCTCATTACTCCTTACAAAGATGCAGACTTCAAGCCAGACAATGCCTGCCCATCCTAGAGGACTCCCATGAATTCTCCACAAGAGGTCCACCCAATGCAGTTGGGGCCTTTCTTCAGATCATCTGATATTTCTTGCAAAGCAATGGAGCACCTCTGATGAGACCCATCTTGTCCTTGGTCTTAGTAATCTCATATTGCAAACCCTTTGTGAGATTTAAAGGAGTCCCTCATTCCATCCCTATTTAGGAAACATTTTGAAAGAGGCAGAGTAGGACAGTGGAAATAGTGATAGATCGGCAAGAGACCTCTCATCCCTATCCTGACATTTATCTTCAATCTCTCCTTGTTTTGTGGCTGCTTCCCTACTGCCTACCAACATGCTCATGTCTCCCTGAATTCTCAAAAAATTTACTTGATCCGTCCATCCCCACTAGTTATCATCCCATATCTCTCTCACCTTTTGTGGCTAAACTCCTTGAGAAGGTGACCTACAACAGGGGCTCCACTTCCTCTCCCTTCACTCTTCTCTGATCCCTGTACATTCTGGCTCCAAACTTTATCATCCAACTGAAATGACCCTCTGCAAAGTCCCCAGTGATTTCTTAATTGCCAAATACAATGGCCTTTTCTCAGTACTCATCCTTGTTGATTTCTCAGCAACTTTTGACACTACTGATCATTCTTTCTTCCCTGAAACTCTCTTCTCAGTTTTTGTGACATTATTTTATCCTTGTACTTCTCAGTAGCGTACAGAAACCTTAAGATAGTAGACCTCGTGTATGTGCTTGTACATGTATTTGGCTGTGTACATATGTAGTTCACTTTAATAAATAGATACAAGTTATATGGAAACTTCATATAAATTATATAAATGAAAGCTTCTAGTATGCCTGAGTGTCTAAATAGTTTGTTTTCTTATTTTAAAAATATTTTTCTGAAATACTGTTTTTACTACTAGAGTTACAGTATAAACACAGCAAGACATTAAACAGCAAAAGGTCAATTTCTGAGGCAGCTAGGTGGCACAGTGAATAGAGCACCGGCCCTGGAGTCAGGAGGACCTGAGTTCAAATCCAGCTTTACACACTTAACAGAAAAAAACCAGCTGTGTGACCTTGGTCAAGTCACTTAAATATTACTTAAATAGTACCTACCCCATATGGTTGTTGTGAATATCAAATGAGATAGAGTTTGCAAAGTGCTTAGCATTAGCCAAATGCGGTGGTGTTTAACAAGTATGTGTTCTCTTTCCCTGCCCTTGTATCTACAGGTGTGCATGGTATTTACTCTGATAAACATTAATTTATTGATGAATTGCTTAATGACACATTTATTCTGAAAAAAAACCTCCCTAAGGGCAGGGGCTGTTTCCTTTTTTTTTTTTGCATTCCTGGAGCCTAGCAAATCAATTAACAAGTGTCTCTCCAGTGCTTGCTATCTGTCAGGCACTGTGCTAAGGTGCCAGGGATACAAGGACAGACAAAAGCATGTTCTCTACCCACAAGGAGCTCACATTCTAATGGAGAAGACCACACCTAAATGTTATCGTATCTATTTTTTGTTTAAGATTCTGAGTATTTGTATTAAAATATTTTCTTTCCTTTTTATAGGAGACAATGGAAGAAGATAGAAATTCTGTGTGCTCTGGTCTTAAGTATCCATTCCTTTCCAAAAATATACACTTTAAAAAATTGCTAAGGAGCAGCTAGGTGGTATAGTGGATAGAGCACAGGCCCTGGAGTCAGGAGTACCTGAATTCAAATTTGGCCTCAGACACTTACCAGCTGTATGACCCTGGGCAAGTGATTACCACCACCACTCCCCCCAAATTGCTAAGGAATAATGGCTTACAGTTCAGTGAGTTGTATATACTGCATCCCAATCCCTCAAATATTGGGTTAGCAGTCCTAATTTTCAAGTCTAGATACTCTATCTTCAAGTTCCCATCAGTGGATCAAAGATGCTAATTTAATTGAAAATTAGGTTCCTTTGTAAAATGAGGGGGTAGGTCCAGATGACCCCAAAGGCCATTTCCAGCTCCACACCCTAGATACCTTAGATACCATCTTGGTCAACCCCATCATTTTATAAAAGAAGAAACTGAGTATACACCTAATCATTTATGGTTCCAGGTTTCAAATCTCTCCCTCCCTGCTCCCAGGACCAGTGGTGACTTACATAAAGCTATTCCTTGCTGGGCTGGAACTAGCTTTCTGCCATGGGCTTTCCTTGCAGAGTGCTAAAAAAGTACAAGGCAGGGGAAAACTGACGGCCTTGTAGGGAATCACCTTTGTCATGGTCCAGGCACTGAACATAGCCTAATTGGTATTCCAGGCAACATAATGCCCAGAGCGGCATGTGTTTTTGATGGGTGAATACAGAGAGTATCCCGGAATTAGAAATGTTAAGGAGTTGAATCACAGCTCCAATGCGAAGCCATCAGAGAGCGAGGCTTTGTAATGGTTTGAAACCTGATGGAGAGTTCTCATACAAAGGATCAGTTCTGCCTGGAGTTCAGATAAAAGATCACACTAGCTAATTTAGATAAGAATGATAACTTTCCAACTGGGGGAGCAGATAAGTGAATCCAGAAACAGCTTCTTCAGGCAATGAAGCTACAAATGGCTGCCTTAAGAGAGGAGGAAAGAATGCCAGAAGACAGAGAAGAATTTAGGTCAGTCAGAATGGGGCCCCAAAAAGTCAAGTTCAGAAATAATTTAGCAGATAGGGATCCAAAGAATATGTGGTTTGCCTCACAAATGACATTCACTTTGAAAGTGAAAATGAAATTGAAGAAAGCAAAATTGCTGCATAATGGGGCTGGGAGATTGAAGAGAAATGATACCAGGGGGATAGGAAAGCTGTAAAGCCTTCCTAGTTAAGTATAGAATAGGAATGGAGGAATTTGGGCATATTAAGGGTCAGGGGAAGATCACACAGATAATGATATAATCCTGGCAATTCTGAAATGCTGTCCATGGATGGGGATCCCCAAGCACTTGACAAGCTAGTGGGATGGGAATCATTTCACCTCCTCCTGAAATACAGCTACTTCTGGGGTGGAATTGTTTAACAGCAGAAGGCAATTTAACCTAGCTGTTAAGTCCAAGACAGATGGAAAAATACTTCACCCATGATGCCAAAGTACTGTGGGAACAGACCAGGCCAAATGAGATTACACATAGCAAGAGTGAGCCAGGACTTGTGGAGCTGAGAGACATCTCCATACAAAAGATGACCTTGAACAGAAATGAGAAGATTGATACCTAGGGATGTCTGTAATTCTCTGAAAGATTTCAGGCCTTCTCTAAGTTTCATTTACCCATTTGCAAGATGGGTATATTCATGCCATCATTTTTTTCCCCTTCACAAGCACACTTTGACAATCAGCGCACATTTATTAAGTGTTTGATATGGGTGAGGCATTGTCCTAGGAGCTGGCCAAACAAAAACAGAATAAAAATAGCCCCTTCCATCAAGGAACTTACATTCCTCTGGAGGGAGTCAAAGTACAAACATATTTACATACATGATAATGTGAGGAAGGGAAAAGCATTGGAAACTAGTGGGAATGATTTCCTGAGAATGGCCTGGCACAGTGGCTAGAGAACCTGCCTTGAAACAAGGAAGAACTAGATTCGAGTCCTACTCTGGTACCTTGTGGCTAAATAACCCTGGACAGGCCACTTGACCTCTCAACACTCCAGGAAACTCTCTAGTTATTATAAATCACAGTGAAGACATTGATTTGCTTTGGTAAGGAGAGTTCCCTCACCTGGGCAGTCCCTATGCCAATGAATTCCAAAGTCCACTATCCATTCTGTGAACATTCCTGGAAAAAAAGCAATGTAGGAGCTTCAGGAGGTCGGAGACCTGGGGTGAGCTAGATTTAACAAGATTTAAAAGGATGGTGGGAAACACTTTTTGGTTCTCAGGGAAATGTGCTTTATTTGAAAAGGCACTGTTATTTACTATTAAAAATCAGGAAGGATATCTTCAGATCTTGGGGTTTTTATGCCTCAGATGAAAGAAAGCACTTCCTGAAATAGAATAAATATTTCCCTATATGAACAATCCAGGGTGGTACATGAAGTCAGGGAGGGTGAGGGAGCATTCCTAGACCTGCTGTAGCAGCAGAGGTTGGGGGCTCATTCCGCTTCTCATGGAGTCCTTCAGCCAGCTCTGGTTGCAGGAGAGCCTACTGAAACTGGCCTCTTTCCTAGGATAAAACACAAGATCTACTGTCTAGCTCTATATGTAAAGCCCTTCACAATCCAGCTCCAACTTTTCTTTCTAGACTGATCACAAGACTCATCCTCAAGCACACTGCATTCCAGACAAACTGACCCGTGTGTTGTTTCCTGTGTGTTATTTTCCATCCCCCACTCCTAGGTCTTTGATCAGACTGTTCCGGATGCCTGGAATATTCTCCCTTCTTACCTTGAAATTCTTACTCTTCTTACTCCTTGAAAGCAGTAAGGCTCAGTTCAAGTGCCACATGAAACCTTTCCTGATCCATGCAGTTGTTAGTACTTGCCTGAAAATTACTTTTTATATATTTTATATTTATGTTTTTGTGTGTACTTGATGTTTTCCTCTGGCAGAATAGAAACTCCTCAAGGGTATGAATTATTCCATTTTTGTTGTTGTAGCTCCAGGGCCTAGCATAATGCCCTGAATATGTGTGAGGTGCCTAAGAAATACTTGCTGAATCAAGTTAATTTCCTACTCTTGCCCTTTCATTTATATAGCCAGCCCAGCCTGGGTCTCTTGCATCTTGGTAATGGAATTGCTTAAAGACAATCTGCAATCTAGGATTTTGTCTTGGTGCTTATTACTGCACACAGACACTGCTACTGAGACTGAGAAGACCAGATCCTTGCTGTAAAATGGTGTTAATCCAGATCCTTGCTGTAAAATAGGTAAGCCCATATTTCTGCCCTTTGTCCTTTAGCTTCCTCAGAAGTTTGGGGCCCCATTTAATTCAATTCAACAAACATGGATTAAGCACCTACTATATACCAGGAGGTATAATGGATAGAGAGCTGGCCTTGAAGCAGGTAAATTTGGGTCCCAGTGCAGTCTCTGATGTATGCTGGCTGTCTGACCCTGGGTAAGTCATTTAATCCTTTAATGCTTTAAGCAACTCTCTACGACTTTTGGTTTCAGAGAAGATGCTAGCTGAGGGAGTTTCCTCACCCAAGAATTCCCTGTTCCAATGAAATTACAGATCCAGTCCCTATTCATTAATCACTCTAATGAGATAGTAATTGTAAAGAGCTTAGCACAGTGCCTGGCAATTAGTAAGTGCTATATCAATGTTAGCTGTCTTGCTATCAGCGTCATATCATCATCACCCACCAGATACAGTGGGGATACCAAGAGATAGACAATATGCTTTGCCCCTTCCTCAAAGAGTTTACATTTCTTCTTAGAAGAGCAATGTGCAAATGAGTAAGTAAAAATATAAAAAATAAAAAAAATACAAAGCACTAACCACTGGGAGAATCATGAATGTTCTCTTATAAAAGCAAGCATTTGAGCTGCGGGTCTATTGACCGGTCCTTCAAGGGCTGTGCTGGATCAACCGCTCATGTCAGTTACTTGCTTGGCAGCCAGCACAACATTGGATAAAGTATTTCCCAGACAGCCCAATTCGATGACAATGTCAGCATCCAAATCCAGGATGAAAATTGTCAGCCTTTATAGGATTTCCCTTATCCATACCTAGAATAAGTCCATCTGTCTGTGCTGGTTCTGTGAAGCAGACTTTCACTTTAGAGGATCACAGATTTAGAGCTAGAAGGGACCTGAGAGGCCATCTAGTCCAACCCCTACCATTCATTTTGTGGACAAGGAAACTGAACCCTGGAGCTTAAATGACTTCTCCAGTGTCATAGAGGTAGTAAGTGTCAGAAGTGGGATTTGAATCTAGGCCCCCTGATTCCAAAGCCAGGGATCTTTTCCCTGTCTATGCCTCTTCTTGTGTATCTTCTTATAGTTATATCTCAAGAACACAGCCCCTAAGTGACTCTATGGAGAAACTCCTTTATATAATATATGGATGCTTGAATACTTCAAGAATCTGTGACTTTTTTTATGTGGGCACTTCCTCCCTGGACACAGATCATAACCTCTCAATGCCTTTGTAGATGGTCTTTGGAAGTGGTTGTGACTGGGAAACTCATCACTCTGAAGCCAAAGCAAAGATGAATTAGGACAAGAGACATCAAGTCCTGACCATATTTGACCTTTTACTCTACTCCCTTCCCCTGGCCAGGTGAAAGTGATCTCTGCCTCCCACCTCTCTTTTGAACTCATCTCAGCCTTCCTTGTGTTATAGGATCATAGGCTCATAAGACTTTGATATGGAAGGGGCTTGAGAGATCAGCTAATCCAATCCTCTCAATATATATGTGAGGAAAATGAAACCCAGATGGGGGGGAAATGATTTTCGAAGTTGTGTAGCAGAATAGGAATTCAACCCCAGGTTCTTTGACTTCCGATCCAGCACTCTTCTTAAAGTATGTTTTCAATCAATAATGCATTAATTTTGATGGAATCCTAATAAAGCTGCCCCCAGACCCAATATTTTAACTTTATTATAGGCTCAGCCTCACTGAACAGCAGCCCAATGTACCTACCTAGCTCCCCTCCCCACCAATGTCCCTAACTCATATATGCCTCACTGCTCACTGGAACAACAGGTGTGTCCCTGAACTCTTAGTTCCCACAGAAACAGCAGGTGTGTCCATGTGATGGGAACCTAGCTAATGCCTCTACCTGGTCACTACCTTCAGACCCATTCCCACAGAAACAGGTGTGTTCTTGGATTCAATCACAGCGACATCATCCATCTTGACCAGACAGGACCACAATATCTAACTATCTGTCTTAACCAGACAGGACCTCAATAGATAGCCAATTGAAGGGCAACACGACCAGATTGTTTAACCACCAAACCATAGATGGGACCCCTCTTCCATTACCTTAACAAACTCCTCCTGTCTTTTTAATATTAATCATATTCCTCTGTTCTCTGTAAATTTCTGTTATGTTTTTGCATCTTTACCCTATAAAAATCCATCTTGCTTTCTCTGAACTTGCTGGTTCCTCTTGGAACTTAGCCTGCTTCATGAGAGGCGTCAATCTCAATAAATGCCTATACTTGGATTGGAGTGGTCTGACTGAATTCTTTGAGACAGTTCTACCACAACACATCATGAATTCACAACAATGTTTGGGTGGGCAGAGCCCCCACCTCAACAGTTTTTGGCATCCCTGGGTTTAAACCACAACAATTTCAATCTGTACTTTTCATTCAGTTGATTAAACAATGATGATTGTTTTTGTTGTTCAGTCATATCTGATTCTTCATGGCTCCATTTGGGCTTTCTTAGAAAAGATACAGGAGTGGTTTAAGCGACAGGGTCAACCATCTTGTAAGTGTCTAGGGTTGAATTTGAACTCAGGTCTTCCTGACTCCAGACCTGGTACTCTATCCACTGTGCCACCTAGCTGCCCTGAATATTTATTAAGCAATTATGACATGCCAGGCACCATGCTTGGTATTGGCGATACAAAGATAAGAAACAATCTTTGTCATGAATGAATGTAGATTTTATACTGCTCTTATGGTAATATAGCCTCCTTAAAACTAGGGTCTGTATAGTATCTATCTTGGCTTTGCCAGCATCTGCCACAGAGATTTGCTTCACATACATTGCCCAAATTGAATTGATCCTTGCTATGTTTAGTTGAAATGTACTTTTGTATGTTTTGATCTAGTGGCTTAAATTATAGTAAGATCAGGCTTTCAAATGACCTGGCAACTTGTTTAAGCAATTGCTAAGGGAACCAGTAGAGAATAAAGTATCCAATTTGTTGTTGTGTTGTTTCAGTCACATCTGACACTTCATGGCCCCGTTTGGAGTTTTCTAGGCAAAGATACTGGAGTGATTAGCCATTTCCTTCTCCAGTTCATTTTACAGAGGAAGAAACTGAGGCAAAGAGGATGAAGTGACTTGTCCAGGATCACACAGCGAGTAAGTCGCTGAGGCTGGATTTGAACTAACAAAGATAAGGCTGCCTGAGTCTAAGCCCAGGTCTCTATGCACTGTGCCATGTAGGTACCCCCAGGTGTTTAGTTTATTTGTTGTTCTAATATTAATAATATTATGAACTCCAGTTTCAAGAAACTAAGACTGGGTGATAGGGGAAGCTAATGACTGGGAGACATCTTCTATCAGTCAATGAAGAACCATTTATTAAGCACCTGCTCTATGCCAGATACTATCCTAAGGGGGATGAGAATATAAAGACAAATAAAGACATGATCCATACTCTCCAGGTTATATTCCAGAAGAGGCCATGTTGCTCTTCATACACTCAAAAAATAAACAAAAACCCCAGCAGTATGACTGTGATAAAGGACAGGGGACAGAGTGGTCTTCTGAATATGAAGTCAGAGGACCCAGGTTTAAATCCCACCAAGCTGGGTGACCTTGGGCAGATCACTTGACTTCCTTGGACCTATTTTCTCATCTGTGGAATGAGAAGGTTGGATAATATGGCCTAGGAAAGTTCCTTCCACCTCTAAGTCTATGACTTTATGACACTGAGTCAATGGGAGCTCAGCAGGAAGGTCAAATAGTGTAGAACAATTTAGCGGGAAGAGTTCTGGAATCAGAAGGTCTGGATTCAGATGCCAGTTTTACAGCAAAGTAAGTTTTATCCTTCTCTAGAAAAGTCGCTTTCCTAATCTAGAATGTATTCTCCAAGTAGACTATAAACTTTGTTTTAATTTCTTTTTTTTTGCCTGTATATTCACACCTTGTATAGTGCCTGGCATATACAGACATTTAAGTGCTCACTGGATTGAACTGAATCTATGAAATGGGCATGACAACACTTTGCCTGATAACCTTATTATTGTGAGGATCAAGTAAGGAAGGACACACACACATGCATATATACATATATATATATGTATATAATAGTGCATAATAGTATATAGGATATACCAAAGTATATAAATAGTACATATAATAGTATATAAATATTCAACAAAATTAACATTTATAAAGTATGGACTGTGTGCACAGCATTGTACTGGGAATGGAGAGAAATCCAAGGTTTAGCTAAGACATTGGCCCAGTTCTCAAGCTAGAAGGAGAGGGATGTTACCAATGCAGATAACTGTAACCAGGGTGATGAAGTACAAATATTCTCCCAGTGATACAGATCCTTACATTTGGACACCATAATTTCTGACAGATCAAAGTGATAGGTGACCCAGAGGGCAATAGAGAGATGCGTAAGTAGGCTGTAGCATATTTTCAAAAAGGACTTCATACAGAATAAAGCAGCAGAAAGGAGGTAGTCAAGGATGTGTAGCATGTAACTTTCTTTTGTGTGTTGCCTTCAGTCATAAGATTGCAAGCTTGAGAGGATGGAATGTTTTTCTTTTTGCTTAAATCTGTTTAGTACAATGTCTGACTCTTAGTGAATGCTTAACAAATATACGTTGATAGACTGACAGACCTAGTGAAAGATAACAGATGGACAGTCTGAATACTTCACTGGGGGCCAAAAAATGGAAAAAGGTCTAGACAAGAAGAAAGGCCTCTGGCATGGTGGATCTGTGAAGGAACTGTAGGAGAACTTGGAGAATGGAAGATATGATGGGGTTGTAAGTGTCAGTGATGACGGAGATTCTTATGTCAATGAAGAGTGTAGATCCATTAAGTATTGAAATATAAGCACATTAGTTACAAGTTATAGATAGATATAGATAACTAACAAAAATGAGTGTATAGGGGTGGCTAGGTGGCGCAGTGAATAGAGCACTGACCCTGGAGTTAGGAGGACCTGAGTTCAAATTTGGCCTCAGACACTTAACACAAAAACTAGCCATGTGAACTTGGGCAAGTCACTTAACCCCAACTGCCCTCCAAAAATAAAAAATGAGTGTATGGAAAATTCCTAGGAGACTAATCCCAAGTAGAGTCCAGGTGATTTAGCTCTACTTAAACCTTTAGTATTAGCACAAGAAAAGCAGAACAATTGAACTGAAAGTTCAAAGGAAGCAAGCATAGCTAGTAAATGAAACAGGAAGGACATGGTTGGGGGGGGAAGGGCAGTTCTTAATCAGTACATACAGGTGGCAGTCAGCCAGTATATTTAAGCAGCAAGTCAATAATCAATAGTTAGTATGCATTTATTAGGCACCTGCTATGTATCAGGAATTGTACTAAACAGAATATAGATTTAAGCAAAAGAAAGAGTCCTTGCCCTCAACAAGCTTACAATCTAATGAGGGAAAACAGCAAACAAAAGAAAACTAAACATGGAGGGTGGAAAGAAGAAAGCACCTGGAGGTGGGACATGATGGAGAAATCAAAGAAGTCTAAAAGGAGTGTATCCAGATGGGAAAGATGTCAGTCTTGTTCCTTCTCCTTAAGTGGAGGAATTTATGACTCCACCCTCCAGTTAGAGGGGCACAGGGTATGGATGAAGTGTGAGTAATAAAGCTGATTGAATCTTGCAATATGACATGATTCCCCAGGGATGAGTTTACTGGAGGCATGATGTAGAAACCAAAGAAATCCAAAATGAGGGCTGCTGGAAAAATGGGTGACAATTTGCTGTGGCTATGTTTGATGTTTAGATTGTCCCACATAAATTCTGCCCTGCGGGAGTGAATGAATGCCGGAAAGATGGGGAAAGGAACAATGCAGAGCCTTTAGTATGTCTTCATGCTCTGTTGGTATCTTTTCTTTTTTTTTTTTAATTGATTAAACAAATGCTTTATTAACTTCTGGTTTACGTCATTCATTTCCACCAGATTATGAGTTACATTTTTCCCCCATTTTTTCCCTACCCACCATCCCAGAATAGCAGTCCCACTAGATATCCCCTCATCCAATCTGCTCTCTCCCATATCTTCTCCCATACTCCCTTCGACTTTGCCATTAGGGCAAGGTGAATCTCTGAGCCCCAATGCCTGGACATCTTATGAAACATTTAATTTTAAAACTTTGATTTTCAGATCCATTCCCCTTCTCCATTGTCACCCACTCCCTCTGAGAAGATAAGCAATTCAGTATGTGTTGTACATGTATATCTATGCAAAACATTACCATAGTAGATATATTGTAAAAGACTGCTTATATTTCCCTCCCACCTGTCTCACCTCCCACCTGGTCCATTCCCTACTTTGATCCTGTCCCTCTTGATAGTGGGTACTTCTAACCTCCCCTCTCCCCAGAATGCCCTCCCCTCTGTTATCCCCCCTCTCATCCCTCTTTCCCCTACTCAGGAGAGTGAGTGAGGGTAAGATATTCCATTTAGTATGTATGTGATTCTCTCCTTGAGCCAACTTCAATGAGAATATGCTTTTGCCTTCCTGTTCTTCCCCTCCCCTGCAACTACTTCCCCTTGCCTCTTCTACATGCGATAGTTTGCCCTACCCTGTCTCTCTCCATCTCCTCTTGCCATTTTCCTCTCTCACCTCTTGACTTCACCCCTTAAGAATGATCCCTTCCTTGGGGCGGCTAGGTGGCGCAGTGAGCAGAGAGCCAGCCCCGGAGCCAGAAGGACCCGAGCTCAGATCCGGCTCCAGACACCCAACACACAAACAAAAAACCAGCCACGTGAACCTGGGCAAGTCACCCAACCCCAATTGCCCTCCAAAAAAAAAAAAATAATAATCATCCCTTCCCATCAAATTCAACCTGTGCCCTCTATCCATGCATACCTGTGAACATATGCCATGTACCCTTCTTCAATTATTTTCATAATGAGAAAGGTTTCATCAAACACAGTTATTGTTTTTCCATGTAGGAATGTAAATAGTCCAACTTTGATAAGTTCCTTTTGATTTCTTTTCCCTGATTACCTTCTCAGGCATCTCTTGCTTCTTGTGTCTGGATGTCAAATTTTCTATTCAATTCTGGTTTTTTTCTCAAGAATGCTTGAAAGTCCTCTATTCCACTGAATGACCATATTTTCCCCTGAAACAAGATACTCAGTTTTGCTGGGTAGGTGACCCTTGGGTTCATTCCCAGCTCTTTTGCCTTCTGAAATATCATATTCCATGCCCTTCTATCCCTCAATGTAGAAGCTGCCAGGTCCTGGGCTATTCTGATTGTTTCCACAATATTGAAATTGTTTCTTCCTGGCTGCTTGGAGTATTTTCTCCTTGATCTGGGGATTCTGGAACCTGGCTATAATATTCCTGGGAGTTTTCTTTTGGGGATCTTTTTCAGGAGGTGATCTGTGGATTCTTTCAACCTCTATTTCCCCCACTGGGTCTAAAACATCAGGGCAATTTTCCTTGAGAATTTCTTTTAAGGATGATTTCTAGGTTCTTTCTTTGATCATGGCTTTCAGGTAGTCCAATAATTTTTAAATTATCTCTCCTGGATCTATTTTCCAGGTCAGTGGTTTTTCCCATGAGATATTTCACATTGCCTTCTATTCTTTCATTTGTTTGGATCTGTTTAATAGTATCTTGATTTCTCATAAAGTCATTAGCTTCCATTTGCTCCAGTCTAACTTTGAAGGAATGAATCTCCTCAGTGAGCTTTTGAGATTCTTTTTCCATCTGGCAAATTTGGCTTTTTAAGGCATTCTTCTCCTCATTGCCTTTCTGAGCCTCTTTTGCATTTGAGTTAGTCTATTTTTTAAGGTGTTATTTTCCTCAGTCAGGCTGTTGACTGTCATTTCATGCTTTTCTTGCATCTTTTTCATTTCTCTTCCCAAATTTTCCCCCACTTCTCTTATCTGCTTCTTAAGGTCCTCTATGGCCTGTAGACAGCTTGTATTTTCATTTGGGGCTTTTGGTGCAGGAGTTCTGACCTCACAGTCCTCCTCCATGCTTTGAGCCTCTTTGCTCCTAAAATAGGAGTCCAATGTTGAACTTTTCTGTTTATTTTGTTTCATTTGCCTAGGCATGTTGCCACTTAATTACTTGATTTTTTGGGCTTGTTGCCACAGTAGGATTCTGCCACCAGACAGGGGAGCTTCCGCCCAAACGTGGGGTCTTCACAACTTCCACCAGTTGGGTGGCCTCTGTAAAGCCTCCACCCACTCTGGCAAGTTGGATACCCACCCCAAACTTCCTCCCCAGACCACAATCCAGATCCAGGCAGTTTAAAGCAAAAGTGATTAACCCCCAGACTGATTGCTGGATCTTCCTACAGTTCGCAGACCAGGAGCTAGAGCCACTGCTGATGCTGCAAAATGGCTTCTGTGCAGCAGTTTCTTCAGCAGCTTTTTGCCCCCAGGGGAGGAAGCCACGTGTTCCCCAAATACTGGTCCTAAAGTCCATAGGGCACTAACCTCTCACTTTGTCCTAGGCATATCTGTGCTGATAATTCTGGAATCGCCACAATTGCTGGTATTCTGGGGTTCCACCAGCCGGCTGAAGGCCTGGCCGCCCTGGGGCTAAAACCGCGGACCTGGGCTCACTCTGCGGGCTGCGCTGTCGGTTCCCAGTGCACTGGGCTGTCTGCTCTCAGAGCGCTGCGCTGGCTGCTCCCTGCAGGGCTGCTGGGCTGTCCTCAGCAGGAGGTCTGCTTCTCTGTGCCGTTCTGTGGGTGCTGTGGCTCCAGAAGTTGTTAGGAGCTCCCTTTCACATTGTTTGAAATTTGTGTGGGGCAGAGCACATTGGAAATGCTGTTTCTACTCCGCCATCTTGGCTCCGCCCCCCTGTTGGTATCTTTTCTACCATGCTGAAGTATTTACCTCTATTCAAGAGGAGAAATCAGTGTGGTTTGTCTTACGCATCCCTTCGGTACATGTGAGGCTGTGCTGGCAACCCTCTACAGTAGAATGTAAGCTCCTTGAGGGCAGGCTTATTTTACTTTTTTCCACTGTATCCATGGTGCCTACCACAATGTCTTTCATATAGAAATTCTGTCAGTCACACTGACAGTGCCTTGCATATAGAAGGCATAATGGGAGATTGACTAGAAAGGACCCAGTCCTGGAGACTTGTCCAGAAGGCCTACCAGGATGTTCATTAAGTAAATATTTGTCAAATTGAATCAAATATGACAATGAGAACAAGAACAATGACTTTTATTGTTCTATAAGGTGTATAAAGAAATTTGTGTAACTTATCACATTTTTTCCTCACGATAACATTGGAAAATTGGTAGGGTGGGAAATATATCTCATTTTTACAGCAGAGGAAACTATGACTAGGAGAGATCAAGTGATTTTCCCAATGTCACGGAGCTAATAAATGATGGAGCCCAAACTCAAACCCAGGTCTCTTACCATCAGTGGGATCCTTGGTAGCCCAGGCTCAGTTGTGCAGTATTCCTGAACAGATAGTTGCTAGACTGGCTTTGAATTCTTTTTCAAATACTTAATAGCTGAGTGACTATTGGTAAAATGCAACTTCTCTGTATTACCACGGAATGAGTAATGGACACAGCATCAGGAATCCTGGATTCAAGTGGAGGTTCCGGAACTTAACAGTTATTTGACCTTAGGCAAAACCTTCAACTTTTTGAGTCTCATCTGTAAAATGGGAATAATAATATACTTCTTACCTCACAAAGATGTTATGGGAAAAATATATTATAAACTAAGCCATTATTATTAGCAGTGCTCCTAGGAGCATTATAGGAATTATGTTGGGGCCAAAAGTCTTCATGCGGTTTCTCTAAAGCAAAGGATAACAGGCAAAAGTTGGGGCATGGGTTCAAAAAGAAATTTGGAGGGCTGCGGAGAGAAACTGTTTACTTGGTCTGTCCCCTCTCCACATTCCTGGTGTCTGGGGCATCTATATGATGCCCTGAGAGTTTCAGTCTTTGCACTGATGCTGTAGGTACAATGTATGTCCAGTACTAAAAGGGCATGGGGACTGAAACTTAAAGCTCTTCTGTCACTTACTCACTGTGTGACTTTAAAAAAAGTCATTTGATCTCTCTAGGTGGCTTAATGGATAGAGCAATAATCTTAAAGTCAGAAAGATCTGAGTTTGAATCTGGTCTCAGGCATTTAATAGCTATGTGACCCTGACCAAGTTATTTTAGCTCTGCCTCAACTTCCTTATTTATAAAATGGGGATCACAACAGCACCTACTTTCAAAAGTTTTTGTTGAGAGCAAATGTGAATATTTGTAATATTTGTAAAGCATCTTGCAAAACTTAAAGTACTATATAAATATTAAGTAATATAATTATGGGTCAGAAGTTCCTTACAGATATGACATGCTGTAATTCTATGATAACAGCCTGAGTCTGAAAGATGTACACTTCAATTTCCTCCAATTAAGCCCAGGCTCCCCAGTCTAGAACAAATCGGTTCAGCCTCCCCACTTAATTCCAACCCAGTCCAATTACCAGGAGAGAGGAAAAGAAAAAGGAGTAAGAGGAAAAATATTTCCTTTCTACCTCCTCTCCCCATCTCTTTATTGTGAGGAAGTTACAGTAGAATATTCAACAGACTTGCCTTTAAAAAGTCAAAGACTTGACCTCTCTACCTTTAAAAAGTTTATGTCCCAGTTATAGATAAGAAACTCTACAAGAAAACCTCCACTAAGTTCTAAACAAATAGTTTAGGCAGTAAGGGCCAGAGCTGTAATTAAGAATTATGGTACTCAGAGCCAATTCAGTTGGGAGTGGGTGGGAGGGCTAAATTAAGAGTCTGGGCCCACAGTAAATAAGCCCTTGAACAGTGGACACGGCACTGGACTTGGTGGCTGAAAAGCACATAGAATATGCTGCATTATTATGCTGAATTAGATGAAGATAACAGATGAAAGTAGGAAAGCTGAACTCTCCACTCTTCTCTTTTTGCTTCTAAGGAGGATGATCATCAGACTGGGAAGGGTAGAACAAAGATGATTGGCAGAGAGTAGAAACTCAAGGTTCAAATCCTGCCTTAGACATTTATTAGCTCTTGTCATGCTGAGGAAATCACATAACCTCTTACAGCCTCACTTTCCTCATTTGTAAAATAGGGGGTAAGTTAGACTCAGTAGCCTTTAAGGTGCTTTTCAGCTTTAAAATCTATGATCCTATGACAGCAGGATCGCTTCTATGTGCAAAGACTTTAGAGCCTCACTGCTAAGGAGGTGTCTACTGGGGGATAAAAAAAGATGGGGATCGGCCTGGGAGAGCTCACCTTGGATATGAGAGCCAACATTGGCTGGAATATATGGACCTGCACCCTCATTAGCCTATTTTCATTGAGGGGCCATTTAGTTGGCTCAGTGAATAGAGTACCAGACCTGGAGTCAAGAATAACTAACTGAGTTCAAATCCAGCCTCAGACACTTACTATCTATGTGTCCCTTGGCAAGTCACTTAACCTCTGTTTGCCTCAGTTTCCTCATCTGTAAAATGGGAATAATAATATATCTTGCAGAGTTGTGAGGTTCAAATGAGATAATATTTGTAAAGCACTTAGCACAGTGACTGGTCCACATAAATGTTAACTATTATTATCTCACCAGCATCATTATTCATGTTTAGCACTCATGGTCAGGTCCAACTGTATTGGGGAAAGGGTGGCCCATTCAGTTAGAGAGTTTGTCTCATGTCCCAGTAGCATAGCTGACTACCTAACCAAGATGAGAAAGTTAAAGACTGGGAGCATAGCAGTGAGAGAAGGGCACATACAAGATGGTTACAGGATCCTAAGTGAGGTGGGACATGCATGGGGTACTAGTAGAGGATCATTAGGGAAACCATCAGGAGGACCAAGGGAAAAAGTGCCACCTACAATGTTATTGGCCTAGGGAAAAGTCCTGCTTACCCTACACACAGTATGGCTTCAATAAATAGAAATTTCCATGAGGGAGTGATCATTAAGGGTTGAGATAAATGTAAAAGCCTATTAGAGGGAATGGAAGTTGAGTAAGGGCTTGACAAAACAAAGAAGATACTTCAGGTGAGGGGAGCAGTGGGTACTTAGGCAAAGGAGTAGAAATATTCAGGGTGCATTTAGGGAGTAGCAATTAGATAAATCTAACTGTATGGTGAGAGAATAAACTGGAGAGACCCAGAACCATAGACTACTAGGGTCAGAGGAAACTTTCAAGATTATCTAGCTCTATTCCCCCTTCTCATTTTGCACATGAGATTCAGGTGAGACAGATGACTTTTCCCCTGGTCACACAGGTAGCAGAAGTGGGATTTGAATGCAGGTTCTCTAAGTACAAATCCAGTGCTCTTACCACTATACCATACTGCCTGGAAGGAGCCAGACTATAGTGGGACTTAGATGTCAGGATCTATAAAGGGGATAGACATTTTCCCATAGGTAACACGGAGCCGTTGAAGGCGTTTGAGCAAAGGAGTGATGTTTGCAGAAAAGTGGTTAAGATGCATCTGGTGAAAAATGTCTTGTGTTCACTGTAGTTTCCAAATACAAAACTGAGACATCTGAAATATGACCCTCAGAGCCATCAATTATTCTCCGTGAAAGAAGATAGAAAGGGCAGGTGTGCAGCATGAATGACTGTTTTCTAGAAATGCAGCAATGACATGAATCCAGAGAGGATTTCTGAGTGTTCTGACCTATTTTATTCCAAATTGGCCTGTCAGCTTCACTTTTATTGTCCTTCCCCCAGGTAGATATTAATTACTCCAAATTGAATTCTGTGGCTGCCCACATTCTTGTCTTGGGGCTATTTTGCTGTCTGCAGCAGGATGTCTGCTGCAGAATGTTTGGGGAGTGGTCATTACAGAACAATTTCTTCAGGTCCATGTAGAGATTTTGTTACCCCACCCCCACAGCCCCATTACCTGACTTAATCAGTTCCCTTTCTTTTACATTGGTGGCCTACCTTTGTATATTGAGCATATTTCAGAAAAATGATGTGCACAAATCAGAATGTGTATGGTAAATTATTTTTAAAATTAATTTTCCTAAGAATGTCATGAATGTATTCAAATGGAAAATAAATCAGGTCCATATTAGACTGATTTTTTTAAAAAGAAAATCACATTTAAAAATCCCAACATTCATTGCAAGAAAGATTTTTCCATTGCACATTTATAGGTGGAAAAGGCAACAAGGGGAAAAGTTATTCTGGACCTGATTTGGACCACCAAAGAGGACTTGGTTGTTGAAGTGGAGGTAAGAGGAAACTTAGGGGCAAGAGCTCATTCCATCATAGAACTCACTATAGGGGTTAGCAGCCAAGCATAGTCTGACAAATACAGGAGAGCAGATTACAAGGGGCACATGGAAAGGTTGGGCTTGGTGTAAAAGCATAATCTTGTCCAGAGAGGTCAGTCTAAGGGATAGGAAGTTGTCAATAATAAAATCCTGAAAATAAAAATGATTCCATGGGAGAGAAACAACTGGAAAGAGGAGCTATTTAAAGAGATTGATGTGGCTGCATAGGGAACTCATCATGCAACTCAGTTTTTACAAAGAAGTGCATAGAAAATGAAAGCAAGTTTATATAACAGAGGATAGAGTTAAAAGAGTGGTACTAAAGTCCCAATGAACTAAGGTTGTGGTTAATGCTGAAAGAACTAAAAAGGGTGTCTGTGTTTTAAAACTGTGTTGGGTCAGAAGGAAGACAAAAAAAGAGATAAGATATGCTGCATGGGAAAGCTGAACTATCCAATTCTTCTCTTGCTTCTCTTTTCTCTTCTAAAGAGGATGATCATCAGACTGGGAACCAGGATGGTTGGCAGAGAGTAGAAACCCAAGGTCAATGAGCACATGGTCAGACAGCATCTAGATGCCTTCAGTAAATTCAGATGACTAGGTTTAAATGAAACACATGCTAAGATATTGAATGAAATGGTGCCTGCAGACCTATTTTCTATAATCTGGAAAGATTATGGAGAATATAAGGGATGATAAAGAACAGAAAAGGGCAAATATTGCCCTTTTTTTCAAAGGTAGAAGGTATAGTAGGCAAACCATGGACCACCTTGACTTTAATCCCTGGAAAAATTCTAGAACACATTATACATTTAATATATACATATATTAAATAATAAGGGATAATGTGTGAGCACCTAGAATAGGAAAAATTAATCACTTACAGTGAGTATGACTTCATAAGGAACAGGACATACCATAGTAACCTCACTTTTTTAAACAGGACAAGTAGGGTGGTATTTCAGGGGACTATTAATGATATGATATGCTTACATTCCAACTAAGTATTTAACAGTTTTTCATTCTATCCTCAAGGGGGGAAATGGAGAAATCTGGATCTGATGATCATATAGTTAAGTGGAGTTGGATATGGTTGAATGATTAGACTTACAGAATAGTCATTAATAGCTTTATGCCACCTTTGGTTGAAGTCTCTAGTGGAATGCCCCGGGCATCTGTCCTTGGCTCTCCTACTGTTGTTCAACATTTTAATCCATGAATTAGATAAAAGCATGGGGTAGAGGTGGGGTGATACTGTTGTATAAACCTAAATCACTTAACTAGCACAAGTAGATAGGTAGATCAGTGGATAGAGCACTGGGCCTAGAGTCAGGAAGACCTGAGTTCAAATCCAGCCTCAGACACTTAATAGCTACGTGACCCTAGGCAAGTCACTTTAACTTTGTTTGCCTTAAACCATTGCAGAGGGAAATGGTAAACCACTCCAGTATTTTTGCCAAGAAAACCATGCTGTGTTCCACAGGATCATGGAGAATCAGACACGACTGAATAACAATAAGAACAAATCACTTAACCTCTATTTGCCTCAGTTTCCTTACCTATCAAATAGGGATAATAATGATATCTACTGTCAGAATCATCGTGAGGAGCAAATGAGATAATATTTATAAAGTGCCTGATGTATAACAAGTGCAATATAAATGCTTAGTCCTTTCTCCCTTCCCATAATATATACTGGTTGAAATCTGTATGAATAGTATACTATTGGATATTTGCCTTACCTGTTAAGTTAGTTGTGAGCTCCATCTGTGCAGGGACCTTGTCTTAATTACTTTTCTATATTCCCCAGTATCTAACACAATGATATGCAAATAGTTGACTCTTAATAAATGGTTGTTGAATGACTGGATAGAGTGATTTTGGTTCCTGTACCTTGCAATTATCTAGCAAAGTTTGGTGAGAGTACAACATCAAATCAATGTCATTGCAGACTGGCTCCTCCAAGGACCTTGTCTTTCTACCAAAACAACCTACCCCATGACTTAGCAGTTCTGTTCCTGTATATGGCTCTGTAGCAAAGGCCTTTTGGAAGATAACATGTCTACAAGATATTTTTACTTAGTTGACTGAAATTGACTATTAATGCCATCCTTCTGTCATCTCCTAAAATCTAGTTGCCCCCAATAGATTTGTGAAACCCTTCTATCAGCTGTGTTTTATGGGTTTTGCTCTCAACAGTCATTTCTATGCCCTTGACTATTGGCACCAACCCAGTACTAGAATTTCAGAGGCTTTGTGTTTAGAGGCTGGTTCCCGGAACCTACCTCAACCACAGTGTAAATCCACAATGCACTCCAACTTACTAAGGTTTCTAAAGCCATTTTAGATGAAGGAAATGGCCTATTGGAGGGGGTGGGAGTAGCAAGAAGGTTCTTTTTTCTAAGTTTCAGTATCCAATATTTGGAGGGAGAGGGAGGGGATTGAATGACCTCTTCAGGTCCTTCCAGCTCTTTGATTCTGTCATTCTAAGCCTGGTTATTTGTTCTTTAAAAAGTCACAGCGATCCTCTTCTTTAGAAAAAGACCTGAGTCATTCAGGCTTACTTCTGGTTGTATCTTTTGCGTCTTAATAATGCCTAATTGTTTGAACTTGCACTGGGATTTTTAAATGGGATCTTATTGATGAGGGTGTGAAATGTTGCCAGGTACATTCCCCTTCTCTTTGCCTCATTCTACATCCCCAAATTTCTTCCCTTTTTTTTCCTTCCTTCGGCTGCCAAGCGCTCTCCAGATGGTCTCAATATCACATTCACTGAAGGTCTTTCATTTTCCTGGTCTGTACTTGGCTTGGTGCTTCCGTCTGAGCTACAGCCTCTGTAATTATATTTGGCCTGTTATCTCATTTCCTTTTCTCTTGCTCTGTTAAACTGCATGAGTTGCTCCTCAGACCGGAAACTATCGTCCAAATCACAAAATCACCATAGAGAAGAGTGGAACAGAAGAACCCAAGACAGAAAAGTTGAGGTGGCTTTTTCAAGCCTTTTGTCTACTGTTGGCTGGGGTTTCTGGTTTGGGTTTGAGTCCCACCCTCTGATCTTGACTCTAAACTGGGGGTTCTTAATCTAGGGACCTCTTGGGGCTTTGTGGAAAGATTTCAAGAAGTCTGACAATGTGGCTAGGGAAAAAAAGCCAAAAAAAGCCATCTTTATTCCATCTAATTGACTTCTTCTGTGATCCTATACATTTTATTTTATAAATTTAAAGACATTATTCAGAGAAAGGTTCCAACAGACTGAGAAAGGGGACCATGACACCAAGAAGGTTAAGAACTATCCTAAGAGCAGCAACAGAAAGAAACTGACTCAGAGGAAATGCCTCGTTTATAACCTAGATGTAAAAGGCAGCAATGTATGAAGTTCCCTCTGACCAGTGGCAAAGACTACTATGTTTCCTTGACTGCTGACTGCATAGAGGACTCAGTCTTCCTTAGATGGTCTGGACGTATATTGTCAGAATTTGCCTGGGGTTTTGTTCAGCTACAAGTCTCAAATATGTTAAGTACATAATAATAATAACAATAGTAATAGATATTGCTAGCATTTATATAATTCTTTATGACTTACCTAGCACTTTACATGTATTATCTCATTTGATCACTTTTCTTGAGGGAAAATGAGTCTTAGGGGAAAAGGGAAGGTGAGTAGAAAGTAGTGAAATTACAATTTAGATGTAGACTCACACCATAAATTTTTTGTTTTCACTCTTGACAGGATAGAGTGGGGTGGGGAGGAAGGGGAGGAGGGGAAAGTAGGAACAGGGAATACACTCAGCTGACATGCCTTTCAGTGCCAATGATTATGCTGACTAGTAGCTAGACGGTATATGATTTTCACCTCCCTTTTCCTGAGCCACTCCATCCAAGCCCTAAGGGTTTCATAAGTTCTCGAATTGAAAGCAGTTTTAGAAGTCAGCTTGTCTTGCCTTCTTATTGAAAACATTTTATTGATATTTTGTGTTTTCAACTCAGAGAGCTACTCCTTATAATGAAAAACAAAAAAGAGAGAGGGGAAAAAAATCTAGTTGAAAAACACTTGGGATCACAGATTTAGAGAGGAAAAGACCATATAGACCATTGAGTCTAACCTCCTCATCTTATACACATAAAGGTTAAGTAATCTCTCTAGGGTTCCACAGCCTCTTCCCTCTCCAATCCATCCCTCAAGTCTCTCCATACTCCACTTAGCTGACAAATTGATCTCCCTAAAGGGCAGGTTTCACCATGTATCAGTCTCCTATGCAATAAACTCCAGGGCCTCTTTATCACCTCCAGTATCAAATATAAAATATTCTCTTTGGCTTTTTAAGGCCTTCATAGCCTGGTTCCTTCCCACCTTTCCAATCTTCTTACTCCCCTTGGCAATCCAGTGATAGTGGTTTTCTTGCTGTTTCTTTCAGATGGTAGTACAGTGTCGTCGGATCCTTTCCTGGGGCCTTCCGGATGCCACGTGGCAGGGAGCGCCGAGCAGAACAAAGCACACTTACACAGCAACTCAGGGGGCAACTCCAACTTTATTTCCTGCTCTTCTACATATATAGCCTATCCTACACAAGCACTTTCCATTTTGGCTCTTGGCCAATTACAACACCTTTTGCCTTTTAAGGTCAAGCACACCTTAACCCTGGGACTCTTATCTCGCGATTTCTACCTGGAGCAAGGATATTCCTTGTGGACCGGGATGTACCTCACTCCTTAGAACAAGGCATGGTCAGCTGGGGGCCTAGCAGTCCCTCAAGTGCCTAGAGGATTAATGGGGGCGAGAGGCCTTGCCATCATCGCCTAAGCCCGGAGGCAGTGCCGTTACAGGTCCAGGGACCTCTCAAGGGCACTGAGGTAAATCCACGTTGGCTCTCCTAATGCCACATTTTCACTGACCTTCTCCTATAATTGGAATGCTTTACTTTGTCATCTCCACTTTCTGGCTTCCTTGGCATCCCTGAAGTCATAGCTGAAGTCCAACCTTTTGCAAAAACCCTTTCCCAGTCCTCCTTAATCTTAGTGCCTTCCCTCTGAGACCACCCCCAATTTATCATGTGTATATCTTGTCTGTATACTTTGACTTCCTCATTAGATAATGAGGTCTTGGAGAGTAGAAATTGTTTTTTGTCTGACCAGACTAAAACCAGTTATAGTGTCTACACATGCTTCACAGTCTCTCAAAGGTACTTCCATTACATGTCATCACAACCCACCCAGAAACAGGTTCCCAAACATTTCCTTATTGGAAGATACCACCAAGAACTCTTGGTATATGTTCCAACCTGTTACAATTATATTTCAAACCTAATCTCTCTCCTGAACTCTAACCTTTCATAGCCAACTACATGCTGGGTATCTTCACCTAGAGAAGTATCTTACCTAGGTAAAGACATCTAGTTGGGAAGACCTGAATTCAAATCTGGGCTCAGACCCTTGGCAGGTAATTTAACCAATGTCATATACCTTCTAGTTTCTAGTCACTTTCCTCAACTGTAAACAAGGATATTAATAGCACCCATTTTCCAGGGTTGTTGTGAGGGTCAAATAAGATAATATTTGTAAATAATTTCACATAATAGGTACTTAATAAATACTTGATTCTTCCCCCCACCTTTCTCAGCAGAAAAATAATGCTAATCATTCCATCTACTAAAATGTAATAAACTCCTTTAGATTTCAAACTCCATAAGGACAGGATGGTATCTTATCTAAACTTTAATGTTTAACCCAATGCCCTACACATGTAGGTGCTCAATAAATGTTTGCTTAATTTATGTTCCATATTAATATAACCACTTTCTCTGATGATCTCAGAATACTTATGATGCTCTTAGATTTCTTTTCACAAGTTATCTATGAGGGAGACAGGATTTAGATATTGCTATCCATATCTTCTTGTTAAGTCATTTCAGTTGAGTCTGATTCTTTGTGACCACATTTGGAGTTTTCTTGGCAAAGATACTGAAGTGGTTTGCCATTTCTTTCTCCAGCTCAGTTTATAGATGAGGAACTGAGGCAAATAGTGTTAAGTGACTTGTCCAGGGTCATAGAGTTAGCAAGTATCTGAGGCCAGATTTGAACTCAGAGATATGAGTCTTCCTGATTCCAAACCCCGTGCTCTATCCACTGGGCCCACCTAGCAGCTCACTCCCCATTTTACAAAGAGAGAAATTGAAATCGAAAGCCCATGACTTGACTGAGGTAATAGTACTCTCAGTCATAGAGCCCAAGTATTTTGACTCCAAAATGAGAAGTGTGAAAGGATTAAAAACACTTGAAAAACAAAGGAATAGCTGGTATTTATAGAGTGCTTTAAAGTTTGCAAAATGCTTTATGTACATAATTATTTTCTTTTGATCTTCCTAACAAGCCTTCCAGATAGGTATGATTGGCAGGTATTATTATCTCTAATTTTACAGATAAGGAAACTGAGTGTGAAAGAGGTTAGGTAACTTGTTCGTGGTCACAGAGCTACTAGGGTTCAGATTCCAATTCAAGGATCTTTTTTTCTCCAAATCTACAGTCAACAAGAGTTTATTAAGCGCTCACTATGTGCCAAGTGTATTCCAAACACTGGGAATACAAAAAAGGACAAAGACCCCATCCCTGCCTTAAGGCAAATACATTTACAACATGTAAATAATTAAATATGGGACTTTCCCCACTACACCAGATTACCACACAGAAGGGCAATGGCTTTTCTTTATAGTAGCTAAAAGGGATCCTTAAATTCTTCATGGCAGCCCAAACGCCTCCAATTTCTGCTATTTCTGAGACAACATGAAATAGATGGGAATGAATGGAAGATTATTCCAAACCAGAGACTTTTTGCAGACAAGAAGCATTAGCATGTGGGATGACTATTCATTTCAAAAATAAATTCAATGCCAGTCTCTAACTCTGGATGTTCCCCCAGGGCACTCCATGCCACTATGGAATTTACAATGTACCCTGGGACTCATGGGCTAATATAACACAGAAACCAGGGGCTTGTAAGTGAATGGAGATGCAAAGGAGCACAGAATAGCAATCCTATGGACCTGGATGCAGTAACTTGGGACACACACAGAGCAGTCATTATGTGCTGGGCAACTGCAGATTCAGCCAGAGAGAGCAGAGACTGTTTTAACTAACTAAGGGAGGAAAGCTGGGTCAACAAGCCAAGATAGCTCTGGCGAAGCTTGAACAGCACAGTATCAGTTTAACATCAGATTCTTCTGCTATTTGGGATCTCTCTCCAACTGGCCGAGGGAGATACTTTTGCTTGACAGCATAACAACTTTTATCTGAGGACTGCATCCTGGAGGCTCCTGGGCTGCTCACAAAAAAATGTCAAGACCAGGCAAATTAATGGCAAGGCTCACCTTGGAAGGTGGTGACTCAGCAGAAGGAAAACACAAGACCTTGTGTGTTTCTATGAGGCGAGCCGCTTCATACAAGATACCCTGAAGACAGGCCCCAGACACTGGAGGACATCCAGGCAGAGCTATCTTCAGAACAGACATTGCTTCTGGTCCTAAAAAAAGGTCAAAAAGCAGGCGCCAAAGACATAGCCAGTGGAGAGGCTATATGGGCATGTAGCAAAGGCTCCAATGTGAAGTTGTAAGAGAGAGGTCCCACAAACCCTTCTGAAGCTTCCTTGTTCTCTTCATTCTTCCTGCCTATGTTGAATTTTAACTATTTTTAAAGAATCAGAAATTTAGAAAGGACACCTGAGGCCATCTGGCCCAGTAGGTTAGAAAACCCCACCCAACATCTCAGACCCTCAACTGACCAGCCTCTCTCTAAAGAGATCCAATGATGGGGGACTTCATTATCTCCCAACGCAGCCCACTCTTCCGTTGTTCACCATTTTTTGAGTTTTTCCTTAAATGGAACTTACATGTAAGGCATTTGTAGAGAAGGTATAGTTAAACTCTCATAGTCTTAGCTTTCTCATTTGTAAAATAGGAACAACCCCTGTCCTGTGTCACAGGGTAACTGATGAAGAAAGTGCTTGGTAAGCCTTAAAGCACAATACGAAGATGAATTATCACTCTTATTATTAGTACTCAGTGCTCAAACCGATCTGTGATTTCACTGGTTTATGAGTTCCTTGCCAAGTTGGGGCTCCCAACTCATCTATATCTGCCTATCCCATGAAGCTCTTGCCCACATTCTCCCCAAATGTCACCACAGAGAGTCCACCCAATATGGCCAAAGCCTTCCTCACTTTCTCCCAATATCTTGAAGATACCAATGGGAGCATTCTGACTGTCTACCTGACATCTTTTTCCCCTCTTGCTACATGACAAGCAATTCACTTAACCCTGTTTGCCTCAGTTTCCTCATCTGTAAAAGGACTTGGAGAAAGAAATGGCAAACTACATTTGGATCTTTGCCAAGAAAACCCCAAAGGGGGTCAAGAAGAGTCAGACGTGACTAAAAAATGACTGAACAACTAGACTTTCAGAGCATCCTGTACAGCAATGGCAGTAACATGTTATTATTGAAAAGATGGGCTTGTAATTTCACTTGGGAAGCTTGGGGAATCAGTAAAACAGCTTTTTAATTTCTCAAAATAAATCTAATCTACTCTCTTCCTCTTATGCAACTATGGACCGATTTCATTGTTTATCTGTACTATCTGTCCCAAATAAATATACTGTGAGACAAATTCTATAGTGTATACATCCGAGTGTGTGTTGAAATCTGGGCAATGAGAATTTTTCATCCACTTGATATTTATACGTGGATGGGGAAGATGAACTCTTTTGAGAGGTTATAATCTCTTCCTGAGGTTTCTGCAATGTTCTGGGGCTTGAGGCACTCAATGAACTGCTTATATACAAACAAGAGAATCTAGAGGATCTCCCCATTTTCAGGGTAACCTTCTTTAAACTGGATTTTGTATTGGATGTCCTTACTCATAGTGGTAGATAGACCTTTGGTGAACATATACATTATAATAGGCACTTAATAAATTATTATTGACTGACTGTGTATAAATACAATTATTTTATCTGCCTCTTTGGAAGTTCAGACCACTGTTCCTACTGTTGACTACTAGGGCCAAGCAGAATCATATAATCAAATCATATCACACAACAGCTATTTGGATCCCCTGAAAAATGTCTAATACTCCCTGTTCTCTCAACTCATCCTCATACAATAATTAATAATAATAATAGCTAACATATATAGTCTTTACTATGGACCAGGAACTGTGCTAAGGGTTTTGCAATTGTTATTTCATTTGATCCCCATTACAACCCTGGGAGGTAAGTGTTATTATTATCCATATTTTTACAGATGAGGAAACTGAGGGAAGCAGAAGTTAAAGGATTCACACAGGGTCACACAGCTGGTAAGGATCTAAGGCCAGATTGGAACTCAGCCGACTCCAGGCCCAGAGCTCCATCCACTGTGTCACCTGGCCATTTAGCTCATATGACATGGTCTCCAGGCCCATTGCCATCCCATTCATTCTCTTCTGGATTTGTTTCCATTAATAATTTTCTAAGAATGGCTTAGGAGCTGATGATAATGATGCAGATGTGGTCTGATCAGGGCATGAGAAAGTGGATTCTCACCCTGGACACTAGGCCCCAAAGCAAGCCAAATTTACATGTACCCTTCTTGGCCATCACAACATATCTTAGCTATTCTTGAGTTATCAGGAAACTCAAACCCCTGGATTTTTTTTTTTACCCTCACGTTTTCTTTTGCCTCTGGCACAAGAAGCACAGACATTATCTTCTCATCTGGATTGTGTGAAAAAAAGTGCCCTGGATGAGCTGCTCACCAGGGCCACAGTAGCACTCTGCCACATCTGTTCTCCATATGGGTTAAACAGCAGGGCCAGGCAGATGGAGTCCTGGGGGTTCTCTGCCTTCAAAAGTCACTAGGGAGGAAGGACAGTTACTCAAACTCAATTATTCTGTAGATCTAGAGAACAAAGGAGAGAAAAGACATTCAACCTCCCCCTTCCAGTGTCCTGGTGAATCTGTATTAACAGGCTCAACAATTACCCAGACAGTCTCAAACAGCGCTTAGGGGACCATGAGAGAGGGTCAGGAATTAAAAAAAAAAAACAAAAAACAACCAACAAACTCTTTCCTTATGTCACTGAATGCAAACCTCTCATAGTCTGTAGCTCCTTTGGAGCAGTGAACAAGTCAATAATCACATCTGGGTGGACAGAGGATCATGATGTAAAGGCAGCAATGACCAGGCAAGAGTGCACTGGATCAGAGTCAGAGAACCTGGGCTCAGATCCTGGCCTTGCCACTTAGAAGTGGTCTTGGACAAGTCATTTCTTCTCTCTAAGCCTAAGTTTCCTCATTTGTAAAGAGAAAGGGTTTAACAAAATGATCTTTGTAGTCCCTTATAATTTTAAATCCAAGGGGCGGCTAGGTGGCACAGTGAGTAGAGCGCTGGCCCTGGAGTCAGAAGGTCCTGAATTCGGATCCGGCCTCAGACACTTAACACACACAAACAAAAATCTAGTCGTGTGACCTTGGGAAAGTTACTTAACCCCAATTGCCCTCCAAAAAGCAAAAAATAAAAATAAAAAAATAATAATTTTAAATCCAAGGAAGCTACAAAATTAGGGATTGTCAATAGCATCAGTTTCCCATGCTATGTTCTGAAATTAAATGAACAGGCCTATAGGGATGGTGGAAAACTCCTTCCATTGGATTCTCCCTCCTTCTCTTTTTCCAGAGCTTTGCTATGTGAAGACCATGCATAAATATAAATTTTTCACTAGCAGAGGATTAAATTGTGGAAAACATCGTATTACCAATAGCCTGTTTCCACAAAGTTCTATTCTGATGCCATGGCAGGAATTGATTCTGGAGTGCAGGGCCTGGAGTCAGGAAGACCTGAATTCAAATCTGGCCTCAGACACTTACGAGTTGTGTGACCTTGGGCAAGTCACTCAATCTCTGTTTGCCTCAGTTTTCTCAACTGTAAAATGGGGATAATAATGACACTTTCCTCTCAGGACTGTTGTAAAGCTCAAATGAGATAGTAATTGTAAAGCACTTAGCACAGGCTATGGCTCAAAGGCTATGTCAGCAGAGTATAAATTCCAAAATGTTCAACCATGCTAAAAAGGATTGTAGTATACTATAACAATAAAAAGAGGAGAGTCCTAGCAACATACTGTCTGTTTTGCAAAGCCCAACCTAGCTAATTATGGAGAGACACATCAGTGGCAGGCTGGTCACCCAGTGATGGTTTTTTTGATTGTGGGAACTCATGAAACCAAGAATAATTTTTTAAATGGCCCTCAGTTGAGTGTGTCCCCTTTTGGTTCTGCAGTGACTGTGGCAGAGTTGTAGGAAAGGGAGCAGACAATGCTTAAAGTCACAAAAACCATCAATAACCTTTATTATTAGTATTGGTACTTAAATGTGAGATCTTTGTCCAGGGGCCAATCAGTTGATATTTTGCTGGGGGAGTTGACTCAAATCATTCCCGACATTCAAAATCATTTTTGCTATAAATAGTTTACAACGACTAAACTTCTGAATGAAATTATTATGGGATTAAAGAGTAGAGAAATTCTATGAGAAACTTGATAAAATCCTCCAAATTGAATCAACATATATTCTGATGCTTAGTGACTTGGATGCAAATGTGGGGAAAGAAGAGGCAGGTTTAGCCATTCTAAACTAATTGCCACAACAAATACATCAAAAGAGCCCAGAAAGCACCTTAGGTAGCAAATATGTTACTTGTTTGCCGAATGGAGAGAAACCAGATTACAATAAAGACTCATTTATAAAATCTTACAATGGAGAATGATGTGTGTTTATGAACAGTATTGTCTTAAAGAAGAGTAAAGTAGTAAAGGATAAAACCAGTTTAAAGAAAGATGGAAGGATATTCAAATGAGCAAAGCTTTCCATAGAGCATTTAAAGGTAATAATAAAAAGGGGCTACATATGAAAGAAAAATGGAAGAGATTTGCAGAAACCATTATAAGAAAGGGTTTTTCATCTTCAAGGACAGTGGAACCACCATGTTCAGACCCTAACTCTGCAGTCCCAGAGGTATTCATAGAGGAGGCAGAAATGACATTAAAGAGAACAAACATAGGAAAAGTAAATGGATTGGCCCAAACGTGTAGCAAGGAGATCCATACTAAAGGCATCATAACTGTGAGGGCATTGAAGGATTAATATACAAGGTATCAGAAAGAGGACAAGATGCCAAAGTCATGGAAGCATCTCAGACCTTTTAAATACTGAAACAGGAAAACCATTAATTCTCTATGTGTTGTGTATAACTCTCCTAGCTATACAAAATTTTTATGAATCATCTCTATATGAAACAAGGTCATATTTAATGCACTCCTTAGTAAGGAACAAGCAGGTTTTCACATGAAATACTAAGCAATCCTCTCTTTTCCACTTTACAATTAAATGACATAGAGAAAGACGTAGAGAATATACAATAAGGATATAAGATCCCATTATGCTTATTGTTTGTCAATTATGAAAAAAATTGCACCTTAAAGGCTTATTTACAATAATCCATGTGCTAAAAGGACTCAAGAAGCCTTGGAAGATAAGGAAAAAACCACAATGAAATAACCTTGGTCAATGTCCCTCTGCTAATAAACATCAGGGGAGGCATAAAACAGGGAGAGGAAGGCTCACCAAAGTTATTCCACTCCTGTTACAGAGATCTAATGTGAAGTGGTTGACCTGTGAAGGATGAAATGCTCTGAAGGTCCCTATTATGGAGCAGAAGGGTGTTCATAAAGTAGGCACCTACTGAATGTTTATTGAATTGAAGTGAAATTAACTGCACTCAGGCAGGGTTGGATGGGGCCTGAGATTTCTTCTCTTATCAGAATGCCATACCCTAATGTTGATTTCTTTTCATAGAATCTTGGGTCTAGATCAGGAAGGAATCTCTTAGGCCATCTAAGCTATTTAGTCTTTGGAGGAGGAATGAATATGAGGGTGTTCTGGAGCAAACTTGTGCTGGCTTCCAAGAGATGATGAAATTTTCAGTGTAAGCATTTATACCTCCGAAATTGGCAAATGCTACACATCAGGGCTTGATTTATTGTTTTGTTGATTGTCTAGACTTAAGAAAGTGATGGGGAAATTTTTAATAATGCAAATTAAACTTAAAAGTGTGTCAAGTACTTTTTCCCCCTCCCAGAGAGCTCTCTATTTGTTAAACATTTACCAGAACCCTCCTGTATATATCTCAAACCCAGGTTGGTTAAGTGACTTGCCTAAGGTCTCATAGGTCACTAAGCCTCTAAGGTGGGATTCTAACCTAGGTCTTCTGGTTTCAGAGTCTAGGCCCCTTCTGTTGTACCATACTGCTACAATTGATGATCCCATGACTGTCTTATTTTTGTCTTTGTATAACCTTGTACAGGAACTTGGATATGAGGGGTGCTTAACAAATGGTTGAAATGAATAGAAAGTATTTTGTTTGATGGAAAGGAACCTAGAACAATGTTGGTCACCAACATATTCCCCAAACATCCCACACACGTGCTTCAGACCTTTCTGCTTCCTGCCTAGACCTGAGGAGAAGGGACATCTCAGCACAATACTTGAGAAACCCCCAGGAGGTAGATGGGTTAGGGAGGAGCCCAGTATCGAGTTAAAAGCAAAAAAGGAAAGCTCCCAGCTAAACCTTACTTAGAGAGTGTTTCTGTCTTTGTATTTACTCCCCCTTCATCCCAAATCATCCCACACCAGGAAATGTATCCATTTTTGAAATTACATCCCCATTACAGGTTATTTATATAGTATAGACCAAAGTGTCCATAATACTTATCCTTACAATGTACTATTTCTTATTTCTTACTACTCTGTACTTAAAAGTTACCACCTATTTCCTGGGTTTGGGGCCAATTTATCATCCATTTTTAATAGCTCACCTAACTTTGATGCTTTTAGACTTGGTCAGACAATTTTTCTGGGTGGCATTAGGAAAATACTGTGCCTGGTAACTCCCTGAACCCTCGATATGTTACAACATCTTTGATCTATGTACTCCTACTGACAGGTCACCAAACCCAGAAAACACACAGAAACAATTCTTGCACATTTATTCCTTCCCAATTTTAGGTGGGATCCCCTGGGTCTTCATCTTCTCAATAAATAAAATTAATTTTTTTCCATTTCTTGGAAATGGAAATTCTGATAAGTTTCCTTGATCCACCAAAGCTTCTTTCATGGCAGAATCAGAAATGGATTTTGAATTACCCACCTCCTAGTATTCAAGTAGGGTCCTTCTCCTTTTAGCTACGCAGAAATATACTTTGGAAGATATCCTGTTATTTTCTCCCATTTTCTTTTTCATATTTAGATGCAACTTATCTTAGCCCTTTTACTTTTCTAATCCTCTGCTGTTCTGATTACTTCATTATTCTACCTCATAGAAAACCTTTTTTCAGGATTTCCTTTTCAACTTCTCAAGATAAATCCTTACTTGTTTCTTCCTGGCCCCACCCATTTCTACATTAGGAATGTCCTTCCTTCCTTCCTTCTTTCCTTCCTTCCTTCCTTCCTTCCTTCCTTCCTTCCTTCCTTCCTCCCTTCCTCCCTTCCTTTCTTCTTTCCTTCTTTTCTTCCTTTCTCCCTCCACCCCTCCCTCCATTCTTTCTTTTCCTTCTTCCCTCTTTTCCTTCTTTCCTTCCTTCTCTTCCTTCCTCCTTTCCCTCCTTCCATAAACATTTCTCTCTCTCTCTCTCTCTCTCTCTCTCTCTCTCTCTATATATATATATATATATATATATATATATATACATAAACGTACACACACACATACACACACACTCATGCACAAAGCTATCCCAGCAGTAAAGAAACAAAGAAAGATATACTCAAAGAGTGTAACTGGGTGTGGGAAGGGATTATGAACAACAAAAACTCTCCTAAAAGAGAGAGTTTTAACTCTTTATTGAGGAGAAAAAGACCCAGGGAAGCCCATCTTAAATTGGGAATGAATAAATTTGCAAGAATTGTTTGTCCATATTGTCTGTTGACCTGCAGGCAAAGGAGAAGTCTAGGCAAAGTGATATGAGAAGTCTGAGGCAGGAGAACTCTACCTGAGGATAGCAGGGTGGTGGGGGAGGGATTATATCATAGATAGATTAAGGATAACCAGGTCAATGAGTTGGAGTCTTAAGAAGGCAGAGAGAGGTTTCAACAGATAAAGACGGGGGAAGAGGTAGAATCCATGCTAGACACAGGACATGGCCCCAGTAAAGACACAGAAACAAGAGTTACACAGTGAAACCCAGGATCTGGGTTGGGGTTCAGAGAGTAGCCAGTTTGTAGAGCATAAAGTTCATAAAGGAGCGTAGCTTGAGATAACATATAAAGCTAGACTTTGATGGAAAGGAAGAAAGAAAACAAATATTTATAGAACTCCTCCTATGTGCCAAGAACCCTGTGCTTAGCACAAATATTATCTCATTTGATCCTCCCGACAATACTATAAAGCAGGTGTGATTCATATCCCCATTGTGCAGTTGAGGAAACTGAGGCAGGTATCAGTTAAGTGACTTGCCCAAGGTCACCCAGTTAGTGTGTCTGAGGCCGAGTCTGAATTCAGGTTTTCTTAACTCCAGGCTCACTGTGCCAACTAGTTATCTCGAGGCAGCTTTGAATATAAGGATCAAGATTTTATGCTTTTATTAGAGATAGTCAATAGAGAGACATTGGAGATGCTTGGGTTGAGGAATGACATAAAATCACAGAATCTCAGGCAGCAGGAACTGGAGAAATAATCTGTCTTAACTCAATAATTTTCAGTGTCTCCCTGTTGCCTCTAGGAACAAATACAAATACTGCTTGCCCTTCAAAGCCCTTTATAACCTGACCCCCTTCTACCTTTCTGGTTGTCTAACCCATTACTGTCTGACATATTTTCTTCAATACCATGATACTGGCCTCCTAGCTATTTCATTAACAAGACTCTCTGTCTCTTGACTCTAGGAATTCTCCCTGGCTGTGCCCCATGCCTGGAATGCTTTTTCTCCTCTGCTCCAGCTATGGACATTTCTGGCTTCCTTTAACTGAAATCCTACCTCCCACAGGAAACCTTCTCCAAATCCTTTGATTCTTGTGTCTTCCCTCTGTTAATTATTTACTATTTATCCTGTATATAGCTTGCTTTGTAGATTTTTGTTTTCCTGTAGTCTCTCCCATTAGATTGCAAACTCGATGAAAGCAGGGACTATCTTTTGCCTCTTTTTGTAATAAATGTTAATCATTGATCGATTAACATATAATTTACCCAGAAGTGATCATTCAACATATACTTAAAGACTTCCAATTAGTCAGAATAATGCACGGTGTGACACACTACCTCTTGATGCAGTAATTCAACTTTTAACCAGTTCTGTAAGATTTTCCTTGCATTTATCCCTAAGTATGCCTCTTTGTCACATTTACTCATTTCTCCTAATTCTTCACTCTTGGATCAAAAAGAAGAAATAATGGTGATTATTATCAGATTTACAGGGGGAATAAATAAAAGGTGAGGCTAATATTGTCCATTCAAATTCAGAAAATATCTCCATAGACTGAAATGCTTATATAAGCAAGGAAACGATATATAGGAACCTGTATTTGTTACAAAAAAATTAGTTGCCCAAATACAAGATTGAGGAGCAGTCTTTGGGAAAATGATCCAGAAGTTTTAGTTGATGACAAGCTTAACATAGGTAATATGGCTGCAAACACACACATACACAGTCTGTTCCATTGTACTCTGTGCTGGTTGTACCACATCTAGAATTTATATTCAATTTGAGGCACATAAAAGGGACGTTGACAAATGAGAACATCTGAGGGCAAGTGACCATGACAGTGAGGGGGCCTGGAAAACTTCTCATATGAGGAAGAGCTGAAGGAATTGGTCATGTTTAGCCTGGAGAAGGAAAGAAAATGCTGGTTGTCTTCAAATAATTTGTGCAACTCCAGAGGGCAGAACAGGGACCAATTGGCAGAAACTATAGGGAGACAGATTTTACATCAAAACAAGGGAAAACTGCCAAAATTGGTTATGCTGCCTCTTTAGGGATCACCAAAACTTTTAAAATAGAGTCTGAATAATCACCTGTCAGGGATGTTGTGGAGATAGAGAAAATACATTGGGCTCAAGAAGAGTCAAGGCTCTGGGGTGAAGCCAAGATGGCGGAGTATAAACAGCACTTCCAAGGTGCTCTGCCCCACACCACCTCCAAACTATGTAAAATGGGAATCTGAACAACTTCTGGAGCCCCAGCACCCATAGAACGACACAGAGAAGCTAACCTCCTGCTGAGGACAGCCCAGCAGCCCTGCGGGGAGTGGCCAGCGCAGCACTCTGGGAGCTGGCTGCACAGTGTGCCGGGAACAGACAGCACAGTGTGCTGGGAACAGACAGCACAGTGCTCTGGGAGCCGAGCCAGGCCAGGCTCACC
>WOXC01001065.1:0-232854 GCA_011680675.1 Gymnobelideus leadbeateri
GCCGAGCCCAGGTCCACGTGAGCCGAGGTTTTAGCCCCAGGGCGGCAGGGCCAGTAGCCGGCTGGAGGAACCCCAGAACACCAGGAACTGTGGAGATTCCAGAATTATCAACATAGACTTGCCTAGGACAAAGTAAGAGGTTAGTGTCCTATGGACTTTGGGACCTGTATTTGGGGAATGCGCCAGCTCCCTCCCCTGGGGGCTAGAAGCCACTGACAGACACGCCATTTGTAGTTTTCAGAGGCAGGTCTGGCTCCCAGCCTACAAATCGTGGGGAGATCCAGCGATCAGTCTTGGGGGGTAATCGCTCTTGCTTTAACCTCCCTGGATCTGGATTGTGATCTAGGGTGGAAGTTGTGGGTGGGTTTACAGCTTGCCAGAAACAGAAGTTGCCCCCCACACGTTCGGGACAAAAATTCCTCTATCTGGCCTTAAAGCCAAAGTGTGGCAACAAGCCCAAAAGTCAAGCAATCAAGTGGCAACATGCCAAGGCAAAGGAAACAGAAAAATGCAACCCTAGACTCCTATTTTGGGGGCATAGAGCGGGAAAAGGACTGTGAGGTCAGAAGTCCTGCTCCAAAAGCCCCAGGGGAAAACATGAGCGAGTTGCAGGCCATAGAAGACCTTAAGAAGGACTTTAAAAATCAAATAAGAGAAGTGGAGGAAAAATTAGAAAGAGAAATGAGAAGGATGCAGGAAAAGTATGAAATGAGGGTCAACAGCCTGACTGAGGAAAACAACACCTTAAAAAATAGACTAACTCAAATGGCAAAGGAGGCCCAAAAGAGCAATGAGGAGAAGAATGCCTTAAAAAGTCGAATTGCCATATGGAAAAGAATCTCAAAAGTTCACTGAGGAGATCCCATTCCTTCAGAGTTAGACTGGAGCAAATGGAAGCTAATGACTTTATGAGAAATCAAGATACTGTTAAGCAGATCCAAACAAACGAAAGATTAGAGGAATGCTGAACATCTCATGGGAAAAACCACTGACCTGGAAAATAGATCCAGGAGAGACAATTTAAAAATTATTGGACTACCTGAAAGCCATGATCAAAGAAATAACCTAGAAATCACCCTTCAAGAAATTCTCAAGGAAAACTGCCCTAATGTTTTAGATCCAGAGGGCAAAATAGAGGTTGAAAGAATCCACCGATCACCTCCTGAAAAAGATCCCAAAAAGAAAACTCCCAGAAATATTATAGCCAGCTTCCAGAATCCCCAGATCAAGGAGAAAATACTACAAGCAGCCAGGAAGAAACAATTTCAATATTGTGGAAACACAATCAGAATAGCCCAGGACCTGGCAGCTTCTACACTGAGGGATCAAAGGGCATGGAATATGATATTCCAGAGGGCAAAAGAACTGGGAATGAACCCAAGGGTCACCTACCCAGCAAAACTGAGCATTTTGTTTCAGGGGAAAATATGGTCATTCAGTGGAATAGAGGACTTTCAAGCATTCTTGAGGAAAAAACCAGAGTTGAATAGAAAATTTGACATCCAGGCGCAAGAAGTAAGAGATGCCTGAGAAGGTAATCAGGGAAAAGAAATCAAAAGGAACTTATCAAAGTTGAACTAATTATATTCCTATATGGAAAAGCAATATCTGTGACTGATGATATCTTTCTCACTATGAAAATAATGGAAGAAGGGGGTGTGGTCATATGAATACATATGTGAATGTGTGTGTATATGGTTACAGTTATATATGGATAGAGGGCATAGGTTGATCTTGTTGGGAAGGGAGAGTACTCAAGGGATGAAATTATGAGGTGAGAGAGGAAAGTGGCAAGAGGAGATGGGGAGAGACATGGTAGGGTAAACTATCTCATGTAGGGGAAGTGGTGCAAAGGAGGGGGAGAATAAGGAAGGCTAAAAAGGCAAAACCACATTCACATTGAATTTGGTTCAGGGAGAAAATGACCTACATACTAAATGGGATATCTCAACCTGCAGCAGGATAGGGGGAAGGGGGATGAGAGGAGGGATGATGGATGGGAGGGCATCCTTGGGGTGAGGGGAGGTTGGAAGTACCCACTATAGAAGAGGGACAGGATCATGTAGGGAATGGACCAGGTGGGGGTTGGGATGAGTGGGAGGGAATTATAAGCAGCCCTGTACAATATATCTACCATGATAATGTTTTGCATAGCTAGACATGTACAACATATACTGAATTACTTATATCCCAGGAAGGAATGGGTGACAAGGGAGGAAGGAAATGGATCTGAAATTCGAGGTCGTAACATTAAATGTTTCAAATATATATATAAATACTATTATTAATACTCTTTTGCATATAATTGGGAGATAAGATGTGCAGGCATTGGGACACAAAGATTCATCTTCCTCTAATGGAAAAGTCGATGGGGGTATGGGAGAGAGCAGATTGGAGGAAGCGATATCTTGTGGGACTGCTATTCTGGGAGGGTGGGTAGGGGAATAATGGGGGGAAAATGATTGTAACTCAAAATCTGGCGGAAATGAATGATGTAAAACAGAAGTTAAGGGGCGGAGCCAAGATGGCGGAGTAGAAACAGCTCATCCAAGCCTCTCTGCCCCCAGATTCTCCACAAACTATGTAAAAAAGGATTCTGAAAATCTTCTGGAGCCCCAGCACCCACAGAACGACACAGAGAAGCTAACCTCCCGCTGAGGACAGCCCAGCACCCTGCAGGAAGGACCAGCGCAGTGGTCTGGGAGCCGGCAGCGCGCAGAGCGCAGGAGCCGACCCGAGCCCAGGTCCACTTGAGCCGAGGTTTTAGCCCCAGGGCGGCAGGGCCAGCAGCCGGCTGGAGGAACCCCAGAACACCAGGAACTGTGGAGACGCCAGAATTATCAACATAGACTTGCCTAGGACAAAGTAAGAGGTTAGTGTCCTATGGACTTTGGGACCTGTATTTGGGGAATGCGTCAGCTCCCTCCCCTGGGGCTAGAAGCCGCTGAGGAGACACGCCATTTTGTAGTTTTCAGAGGCATCTCCGGCTCCCAGCCTACAAATTGTGGGGAGATCCAGCGATCAGTCTTGGGGGGTAATCGCTCTTGCTTTAACCTCCCTGGATCTGGATTGTGATCTAGGGTGGAAGTTGTGGGTGGGTTTACAGCTTGCCAGAAACGGAAGTTGCCCCCCACACGTTCGGGACGAAAATTCCTCTAGCTGGCCTTAAAGCCATAGTGTGGCAACAAGCCCAAAAGTCAAGCAATTAAGTGGCAACATGCCAAGGCAAAGGAAACAGAAAAATGCAACCCTAGACTCCTATTTTGGGGGCATAGAGCAGGAAAAGGACTGTGAGGTCAGAAGTCCTGCTCCCAAAAGCCCCAGGGGAAAACATGAGCGGGTTGCAGGCCATAGAGGACCTTAAGAAGGACTTTAAAAATCAAATAAGAGAAGTGGAGGAAAATTAGAAAGAGAAATGAGAAGGATGCAGGAAAAGTATGAAATGAGGGTCAACAGCCTGACTGAGGAAAACAACACCTTAAAAAATAGACTAGCTCAAATGTCAAAGGAGGCCCAAAAGGGCATTGAGGAGAAGAATGCCTTAAAAAGTCGAATTTGCCAGATGGAAAAGAATCTCAAAAGTTCACTGAGGAGATTCATTCCTTCAGAGTTAGACTGGAGCAAATGGAAGCTAGTGACTTTATGAGAAATCAAGATGCTGTTAAGCAGATCCAAACAAACGAAAGATTAGAAGGCAATGTGAAATATCTCATGGGAAAAACCACTGACCTGAGAATAGATCCAGGAGAGACAATTTAAAAATTATTGGACTACCTGAAAGCCATGATCAAGGAAAGAACCTAGAAATCACCCTTCAAGAAATTCTCAAGGAAAATTGCCCTGATGTTTTAGATCCAGAGGGCAAAATAGAGGTTGAAAGAATCCACCGATCACCTCCTGAAAAAGATCCCAAAAAGAAACTCCCAGGAATATTATAGCCAGGTTCCAGAATCCCCAGATCAAGGAGAAAATACTCCAAGCAGCCAGGAAGAAACAATTTCAGTATTGTGGAAACGCAATCAGAATAGCCCAGGACCTGGCAGCTTCTACACTGAGGGATTGAAGGGCATGGAATATGATATTCCAGAGGGCAAAAGAACTGGGAATGAACCCAAGGGTCACCTACCCAGCAAAACTGAGTATTTTGTTTCAGGGAAAATATGGTCATTCAGTGGAATAGAGGACTTTCAAGCATTCTTGAGGAAAAAACCAGAGTTGAATAGAAAATTTGACATCCAGACGCAAGAAGTAAGAGATGCCTGAGAAGGTAATCAGGGAAAAGAAATTAAAAGGAACTTATCAAAGTTGAACTATTTACATTCCTATATGGAAAAGCAATATTTGTGACTGATGATATCTTTCTCACTATGAAAATAATGGAAGAAGGGGTGTGGTCATATGAATACATATGTGAATGTGTGTGTATATGGTTACAGTTATATATGGATAGAGGGCATAAGTTGAATTTGTTGGGAAGGGAGAATACTCAAGGGATGAAATTATGAGGTGAGAGAGGAAAGTGGCAAGAGGAGACGGGGAGAGACAGGGTAGGGTAAACTATCTCATGTAGAAGAAGCAAGGGGAAGTGGTTGCAAGGGAGGGGGAGAATAGGAAGGCAAAAAGGCAAAACCACATTCTCATTGAATTTGGTTCAGGAAGAGAATGACATACATACTAAATGGGATATCTCAACCTACAGCAGAATAGGGGGAAAGGGGATGAGAGGAAGGATGATGGATGGGAGGGCATCCTTGGGGGGAGGGGAGGTTGGAAGTACCCACTATAGAAGAGGGACAGGATCATGTAGCGAATGGACCAGGTGGGGGTGGGATGAGTGGGAGGGAATTATAAACAGCCTTGTACAATACATCTACTATGATAATGTTTTGCATAGCTAGACATGTACAATATATACTGAATTACTTATCTCCCCAGAGGGAATGGGTGACAAGGGAGGAAGGAAATGGATCTGAAATTCGAGGTCTTAAGATTAAATGTTTCAAATATATATAAATACTCTTATTAATACTCTTTTGCTTATAATTGGGAGATAAGATGTGCAGGCATTGGGACACAAAGATTCACCTTCCTCTAATGGAAAAGTCGATGGGGTATGGGAGAAGGTATGGGAGAGAGCAGATTGGAGGAAGTGATATCTTGTGGGACTGCTATTCTGGGAGGTTGGGTAGGGGAATAATGGGGGGAAAATGATTGTAACTCAAAATCTGGCGGAAATGAATGATGTAAAACAGAAGTTAATAAAGTATTTGTTTAAAAAAAAACAGAAGTTAATAAAGTATTTGTTTAAAAAAAAAACACAAAAGACTTTACCTAACATTCTTTCTATGATTTCCCTTTCTCAAAAGAGAGCTTTAAATTCATCCTGATGTAAAAAGCCACTCATTAGAATTTAATATATTGTACATTAACCCTTTTAAATCAAAAAAGTAAGCATCAAGACTGGAGTCTGATAAGTTGGTTTAAGCTGTACTTAATTATGTCTGTACTTAATGTCAGACTATTCCAAGTTGTAATGGAAATGCAAATTTAAAGATCTTCCCTGCCCCTAGGCCCTTTGATTGGCTTAAGAGACTCTGAGAACCTTCCTTGATTTGAAAATATATTCTGCCCCCTAATTGGCTGAAGTAGTCACATGGAGTCTGTGGCAGGAGGTTTGGTTTTCAGGAATGCCCACACCTTGATGCTGTGTGATTGGGCAGTGGGTCAAGAGGGTGGTTACATTCTCTGAGCCAGGAGAAGGCTATCTAATCCCTGATGTGAGGCTTTGCTTTGGGGCTCACTTTGAGAAGTGTTGTGTGATTTGACCAGATGAGACTCTGGGCAGCCATTGAGAACCCACCCCTTCCTCACACTTTGAAAACCCAGACATTGATGCTTCCCTCTCTGCTAACTGTGATTTGGTATTGATGTAATGGTTGGACAATTTGGAAGCCTGTCTGCTTGATCTATTTGTTTCTCTGTCTTGTAAATTCTGTCTGTATACTTTGAAGCTCGAGGTACTGACCTTTTTCCCCAGAACTAGGTAAATGATATATGTTTGATTGATTAAAGTAAGTTTGTTAACCCATTTTGAGTTGCTTTCCTTTAGAAAAGCAGATCTAAGAACCTGTATTGACAGCCACCCTGGGGATGTTGGGGTGCTTGCTGCTATGTATAACTTCATAATTTATATAATCACAAATCAGAACATAAGACATATCTATACCATAAATACACATTAAAAACATTTCCGCCTTGTTCAAGGAGTATTTGCAGTAGGGGAGGAGGATTCTGCTTTTCAGTCTTTCACAGGAGTGATAATGATTCATGACCTTGATAAAGTTGGCAGGTTTATAAGTAAGGAGTTTTTTTTTTTAAGGCCTTTCTTCCACTCCCCTTTTCCATAAAATAAGCAATTATTATTCCTCTCTTTTAAATACTTAAAAGGTTGACATCATGACAATAGCCTCCAACAACTTAATGATTCCACAGTATTTAAACTAAAAGGAGCTAGAATCTCAGAAGATATAAAATTATCATTTCCTTAACAGCATTTATACAATGCTTTCTCAGAATTTAAAATAAAATAAAATTTTAAAATATGATATAAGAATTTAAAATATGAAACAAAACTCCATACTAATCAGCTGATATTAATGCATTTAATGTATATTGCATATTAATGCAGTAAAATGCATTTCCAAATTACCCTTATACAAACAAATTATTCAGTCTATCACAAGTGGCTTTCAAAATCATAATCTTCATATGTTGGAAAGGCATTAGTACAAAACACACTTCATCAAAGACTCAATTATCTAAAGGTAATTATATGTATGTATGTATATATCACACATACATATACATACAATATATTATAGACATGTATATGCCAAATGAAATCACACAAGATGACTAAGGCTTTACTGGGTTAAATTCAATGTTAGGTTAACTCAAAATATACTAGGCTAAATCATATAAGCCATTGTTGTTAAAAAAAAAACTTACTCTAGGGTAGGTAAAATTTTAGAACCTTTCACTACACAAATGAGGACATCTTAAAGAGATTTCTGCCTTATCATTCATTATAAAAATATCATTATCAATTGCATTTCCAAATGTACAGTTTGAAACAATTTACCTCATCCTTTTAACAACTAACCCAAAGAATCCAGATCAAAAAGTAATTTACCACTTTAACCAAGAGTTCTATTAAAATGAATTATTAAATTTGTGTTAGACACTTTATTTATTCATTTTATAGGCTGGTAAACTGAGATAATTTCTTATAAGATCACATAGCTAACAAATTTCAATATCTTTGCATTTTATTAACATTTTGTCTTAATGCCAAATAGTAGAAAAGCATTCTGACATTATCATAAGCATTTCATTAGGAGGAGACCAGAATAAATTCAATTATACCTGGATCTATTTTCCAAATGGTATCATGCAGAATTTTAATTATTATTATGTTTTACACAACAGCTATTTATTCCAAATAGTTCATATTATGGGGTCCACTATTTCCAGCCAATCCACTGTCAAACATTTTTATAAGTAGCAGTCTGATACTAGATTTTAATTTACCTGAATGATCACACTTGTTAATCATGTTGTAATTTAGTTCAAATATGGGTTCTACAATCTCAGAATCTATTGCTTATCAATTTACTCATAGCTGTCTGTAACCTTTCTCTATTTACTTCCAAACTAACCTGCAATTGTTATTACTGCACTTCCCATAAAATAAATACATAAAGTTTCTCACACATTTCTTCAAACAAAGCCAAAACTTCAAACCATACCTTTCTTATTACCTCCCTCTCCTTCTCTTAAACTTCCTTTTATTCTGTACATGCCCTAAATGCTTCTCATTCCAATAACATAACATATTATTATTCTTTAATCTTTACTTCACTGAGTTTCTCCATTTTAATTTTAGCATACATAGTTTTTAAACAAAACTGATGACTTGCTAAAAACTTTTACTCACTCTAGTTACAACTTTACAAGTACTTTATTTATAATCATTAAATTCTGTTCAATTATTGTCAATTCTGATGAAACACCAAAAATCTTTTAAGATGCTTTTAGCAGTTATAAAAATCTTTTAACACCTTATAAAAACTTGATCTATTCAAATAACAATTAGGTTCTTGTATATTATTCACAAAAATAACAAAAGCATTTTTCTAAATATCATGTACATTTCAAGTTGCTTTCTTAAATAAGCTTCTTCAGGGGCAGCTAGGTGACGCAGTAAGAGCGCCAGCCCCAGAGTCGGGATAACTCAGTATCGGTCCCAGCCTCAGAAAATGAGCACCCACTCATAAATAATGAGTGGCTGTGAAACCTTGAGCAAGTTACTTAACCCCAATTGCTTTTTAAAAAAATAAGCTTCCTGGGCAGGAAACAAAACAGTTCTCAAAAATTCAAACACATAGCCTATTATAAAAATGAGTAAGAGTCTCATATAATTTAGAGCAAAATATCAAATTTAAAAACACACCAATTTAAAGAACTAATTCTAAATTGATTTTTACTTCACTTTAATTTGTAAAACTCCCAAGTATCAATTTCTAATAAAACGTATTTATCTAAGCTACACAAACTTTTTTTCTATGAACCAAGAAAGAGTTAACATTTGAAATGTGAGATGTACTCTATGTCCTTTATTACTTCACTGTCACTCCTTATGAGTTTCCCTTGAATCAGAAAAAAATGATCTTTTTTTCTTGATTGTAAAAGAGTTTTACCCTTTCACTCCCAACAAAGCTTCCTCAAAGTGCAGGAATGCAAAGACAGACTTGTTCTGGGAGTTTAAAGAACTAAAAAAAGTTGGATCACAAGACACTGAGAGGTTTTTTCCCTTCATTTCATTTGCATAATATGCCAAAAGCCATCTTAATAAAAATGACACAGATGGACCATATACAACCACAGTTTTAGATACACAGTACAGACAACTGTGAGAGTTAGTGGTTAGCTATTTCCTGGCAAGGTTATAGTTACTAACCTTTTGAATAATCAGTTACTTCATCTGATAATTCATCTCCTCTACTCAAAGAAATCTTTGGTACAATTTAAGTAAATTACACTGATAGTCTTTCCATATTGCTTTACTCAGTTTGGTCTTTGGAGACTGCTATCTCACACACAGAGAGAAGTAGAATTTCAGCAATTTTATTTAGGTTGGGCCTCCTTTGAATGGATCACTGACTAGGACAAGGTGCCTTCAACCCTGCACACTGGAAAAGCAACGAGAGCCAGAATGGAAATAGGACATCCCTCAGCACCATCCCCAACCCCCACCATTGTCTAAAACATTTAGCACTTGTGCACACCCTCATTTGCCTTGTTATCCTGTGTCAGGAGACCTTCTTTAGAGAAAGACATCTCTGCAAAGCATCTGTAGGACCCCATCCCAGGCTATGTAAATTTATCTCTCCTTTATTTCATGTAAGTTCATCCAATTAAATACAAATTTTAAAACTGTGGGTATTAACACAGAGAGAAAAACTCAAACAGACATAAATCATGCAAAGCACTTTTTTCACCTGGAGATCTGAAATTGTTGTGAATTAGGGAGACAGCCAACCCATTGCCACAGTGTTCCTAACAGAAACTCTCCCTTTGTGGAAAATTTGTTCCATTTGGATCCAAAGAATAGGATGAGGTTGTGATAAGGATTTTGGGGGGTGGGATGGGGGTAGCTCTTGTCTCTCCAGTCCATCACTGCCACCATTTGTCACATGTGAGACTTAACAAATGGGTAAACTGAGGGAGATCTCTGAGCAAGATAACATTTATTAGCAAGGGCATGCTACTGGTCAAAAAATGGTTCAATGGATTGCCTCCATTAATGACAGTTCCTCTTTTATAGGTTTTGGGGAATACAGAACAAAAAATCCAAAACAGGTTAGATGACATCATGGGATCAGGGCAACACCGCTGGTTGCAGAACTGAGACACAGGGACCAACACTATTGGTTGGAAGTCTGGTACTGGAGGCTATCAATGACCTCACCCCTTCTTTTATCATGGGACTAAGAGGTATTCATTGTTTGAGTCCAGGTGCAAGATAGTAGCCCAGACCTTTGGACAGCAAACCTGACACCCTTGAAGGATGACTTAGTGGCATAAAGTTATTGGGCCCAACTCCCTTGCTTTCATATGCATTCTCCAAGGTCAGCTTAATTCCTTGAGGCCAGAAGAGCTGGGTTTTCAAACTTAACCCATTACAAGACAGCTGAAGTCTGAACTAGGTTCAGAGACAAAGAGCCATGACTTAAGCAGTTACGGGACAAAAGTAGTTATGGGACAAAATCAGTTAATTGTAAATAGGATCATTAAGAAAATAATGCAGAATCAATCTTCTCAATATTGTTGTGAATTATTTCATTGATTTAAGTCTTTCACAGTTGATTTTCATGACAATATTTCTGTTAGTCTATTCAATGTTCTCCTAGTTCTTCTCCCTTCACTTTGTATCAGTCATATATTAGTCTTCTCAGGTTTTTTGCCATTTCTTACAGCACAATGGTATCACAATCATATAACACAACTTGCTCGGCCATTTCCCAATTGATGGGCATGCTCTCAGTTTTCAGTCTTTTTCAAGGTGGTGCTAGACTTGAGGGAGGAAGCAATGGGTAACTGTTGTTCTGGTGAATCAGGGATGATGACACGAAATAGGGATTAGGATTGGGAGATCTTCACATTCTCCCAACATGGCAGTAGGCTGCTCACTAAGTGAAGAAGTAGTTGGTAGTGCCTGGAAAAATTCATCACATTCTCTTCACTCAAAGTATTTCTACCCCAGAAAGTTATGAGTATCTCAAGACCTTGAGAGGGACAATAACGTTGTTGCAAGAGATTTTGAGTGAATGAAAAAATATTGATTAAGCACGTATTATGTGCTAGGCATCATTCAAGGAAGGTCTCTGGTGGGATAGAAAGAAGAGCACATGGGGGAGACTGAATGCCCTCTGATGTCTCCCTCCAGTTCTGAGATTTTAGTACTGAGTACTCTGGGAGCTATTCTCCCCTCTACTCACCTCAATTTGTCTTAATGATTTCTTGTATTCACTCTATGAATGTCAAGACTGGTTTGATGACACATATTTACTGCTTGCCCCAGGCACCAAAATTGCTAGGTACTGCTCTGGGTTTCAGGTAGTGTCAAATTGAGGAAATTCTAGTGAGATAAAGGTAATAGTGAATGAAATATAGGAGGTGCTAAACTGTAGGGCTAGCATTTTAGGCAAAGAAGGAGACAACAATGATGATATTAGAGGGTTTGGGAGCAGGTCACAACTTTTATGAGGACTGATTAATTTGTGCTGTTTCCTACTCGTGAGATACAAATATGCCAATGTAGATTCAATGCCCTATAAGGAAGAAGAATCCACTAGTGCATCTGCTTCCTCCTTTCTAGTTAGGAAAGGTCCTAAATCTCTAAGGAATAGCTTATATAATTCCTTTTATCCAACCATAACCTGGGTACAAATGTTGCTTGAGGAAGGCTAGGAACTGAGACTGAAACAAAAAACTCAGAAGTTTTGTGCTTGCCAAAACTACTGAGTCCTCTATCCAAAGGGCCCATGGAGGGGATATCTAGTTGGTGAGTACCAGATGAAAATTTAGTGTTTGATACAGCTTCAAGACGAGACTACTTGTGTTCAGTGTAGAAGCATAGTCCATAGAATACACATCTGTAAGTACTATCATCACTCCCCGCCCCAAACCTAGACCAGATCCCTAGATATGGGTCACAAAATCTGACTGTAGGTGGATAAAAGACAGCTGGCACTTAGTTGGATCAAATCCCCTATCTTGTGCCAATAAATATAAACACAGTACTGCTATTGATATCTGAGGGAGCAAGTCCTCTCAGACAAGAGTGCTTTCTTCTGAACTGACCTATTTGCTTTTAGTTGGTCTAATTCTATTGGGGATTCAGGACATTAGCCTCTTCCTTTCAACCACCAAGAGTACAGCTAGACTTCTACTTGGTCCATATCTTAGTGGGTTTTTTTTTTCTTTTTCTCTGTAGTTTTCTGTCATAGTAGTCCTATGGCCTGTCATAGAGTGCTATACAGGCAAAAGTATATTTCGGTCTAGAGATCATAAAGAGCATTGATATTCTCTTAGGGCCAAGAATTGGAGAAGGAAAGGTCTTGAAGGGTCTGTAATCCTGAGGAACAATAAGAGGAACCTTGCATCCCCCAGGGCACCCCGCCCAGGTTCCAGTTCCACAGAACCACAGAGCAGTTCCCTTTAAACCCAGAGTAGGGGAGACTCTGAATTGACCCATGCAGAGGAGAATGGGAGGAAAGAAGATTCTGTATTGGAATGATTTAGTGAAAAGGGCTCAGTAATCTAAACCAGTGGTCCCTTGGTGGAAATAAATGCTAAAGTGTTATGTCCAAGAAATTCTCAAGGTGAAAAAACAAAACAAAACAAAACCTACTCTTGAAGAACACTTGCCTGGGAGCCAAGATGGCAGAGTAAAAACAGGACCTCCGCAGGGCTCCAGCTCCCACCACCTCCAATATATGTAAAAAAATGACCCTAAAAAAATTTTAGAGCTACAGCACCCACAAAGTGACAGAGAAAAACAAATCTCCCTCTGAAGGCAGCCTGGCAGGCCAGCAGGAAGGGTCTATCACACTGACCTGGGCTCTGAGCATAGCCCCACTGAGCCATGTGAGCCTCTGGGTTCTGACTCTGGGGTGGCCCGATCGGAGCTGGCAGAAGCAGACTTCAGGAGAGTGAAACAAAACCTACTCTCTCTGTAATGCTTTATACTTTGAAAATATAATGGACTGACATGCTGGGGATGGGGCCAGGGTAAATACATTGGGCTACTAAATAAGACAAACTGTATTGAATTCATATAAATTCATGTAGTCAATAATTCTTAACAAACTACAAATAAGAAAGTATGAAATCAATTTCTGGTGGTACCTATATCTGATTTCCATGTTGTAAAAACTGTTAGATTTCTCACACTGCTCCTTTGATTACTTCTAAGATGTTAGCGGCATAAGACAGAGTTGGTTTTCAGGACTGCTTTTTCAGGTGGGTTCTGGCCATTCTGGATGTCCCATTATTGGGGAAGTCTTATTACTTGCCTATGTTGATCACGCTTGCTGGGAGCACATCCTACTTCAATACTAGCATTCCTACATAAAACTCTTGATCGCAGAGGCTTCCAAAGGTTGAAGGATGATGTATAGGACCTACCCACATAATTACTGCTTTCCTTTGGCTCCTAGGCATTTCAATCTCTATCTTCTGTGCTGTTGCTTAGCAGATTTCCTCTATTGATTATTGATTATTGATTATTGATTATTGAAGGGTCTGTAATCCTGAGGAACAATATGAGGAACCTTGCATCCCCCAGGGCACCCCGCCCAGGTTCCAGTTCCACAGAACCACAGAGCATTGATTAGCTTGGTATTACTTAGTATTACTTAGTATTGGTATTACTTAGAAAGGTTCAGAGAGAGAAAGTTTCCTTTGCTGTTGTTCTCAAAGGACACTATTTAATACTCCCCAGACTCCAAAATAGAGATCTGAATAGAGATCTGATTTTTCTTAACAGAAAAAGAAACATGGCTTTAAATATTAATACTGAAGGATGAAGTACCTCATTATGTACAAGTAGGTGTGCTCAGAGATGTGGCAAACAAAATAATGTTCATATAAGAAGATTATTATAGGGATGGCTAGGTGGCACAGTGAATAGAGCACGGCCCTAGAGTTAGGAGGACCTGAGTTCAAATCCAGGCTCAGACTGGGGCAAGTCACTTAACCCCAATTGCCCTGCCCTCCAAAAAGAAAAAAAAAAAGATTATTATTTAATAGATGTGATCTGTAATAGGACAGGATCTCATTCTTTGTCCAGAGAAATACTGAGTCTGATGCTGGAAGGATACCAGAGAACAACTTATAAACTCCTGAGGAGGATCAAAAAATTCCATTTTTAGTAGAGCTAAAAGTGAAAGCTATTTTTATCCCATTTATCAGGAGAGCCCATCAGACAAGAGTCAACTCTTGTATAACTGTTTATACTAACAGTCCCCAGTTGATAATAGACAGCTGATGCCCCATGGTGTCTTGATGACCACTTGTCTTATGTGTGGTCTGATACTACAAGCATCTATCTTGCTACACGTATACAAGGAAGTGCATCTCATTTTCCTTGATCCCAGAATACAGTCCTTTCAGAAGAAGCTATTTCTCTGAAAAAACTGATTATTTTTTTTCTTTTTCTACTGGGTTACTACTTTAATATGCACTAAGTAGGAAAACTTCTAGCCACCAAGGTCATGGACTTCTTCAGCTTTGAGACATTTGAAATACTCTGGTGCCTGTGCTTTTTGTAGTTCCTACTAGTGAAAGACATTTGGGGTTTGGGAAAAATAGAGGGTTGCTAGCATGACTGTTTGAGAGACAGAAAAGGGGAAATGGGGTGATTTAGAAAAATGTCTATCTGCTCTATAGTGTTTCTTAGCCCTGGTTTTCTGACAATCTTAAGTTGTTTCTGTTGAAGGAAAAACAAACAAACAAACCATGAATACTGTTTTCTGTATTTAAGGCATGTATGCCAGGAACAATTTTATTTAATCTAATATTATTCTAAATCTAAGCATTTCTATTTTCAAGAAATATCCAAACAAGCATAGATGAATTTCCTAGGCTGAATTCCTTGAGGGTCCAGGAACAAAGTCAAGGGGTCTAATAAAATGAGTAACCAGATTGGAAGGAAAAGAAATATATTATTAGTTCACTGAGAAAGATTACTCAGGCTGATAGTAGCTTCAGCCTCTTAAGGTACAGATTGGGTTTAAATAGAATTTTAGGTTGTCTTAGAATACACAGCCAATCTGTGGCACTCTGAGGCAGAAAAGAAATCAGGGAAGTGAGCAAACCCTGGAGTCATAGGAGCTGCTAAAGGTCAGGTTTATTCCTGTGGGAAAATGTATTTTCCCATGGTTAGTGTTATTAGAATGGCTTGTGTTGACAGCAAATCTCTAACGTGTTGGAGGCTTTTTTGAGATAGCATTAATTTGGCTTATCTAATCCCACCTATAAGGTGGGAAGTAAAGTATAAATCTTATACTTCTATTTCCTTGGCCTCAGAGATTACTCTATCTGGGGAGAAGATATTTCCCCAAAACTCATAAGACTCATGTCTATCTCTTCCACAGAGAGATATTTATTAAACTAGAATTGTATTTATTTCTTAACCTTCTCAGTTGAACTAAAAATGGAGTGTTTTTTATATGCTTCCACTTTACCAATCTCCTATAAGGACTGTCATAGAGTTCTCCACAATCACAAAACGAAATTCTTTCCCTTAAGAATATGGGACAATCCTTTCAGGAAAAGGAGGGAGATGAAGTCAGACTGGAGTCTGAGGAAAATCTTCTGAGATCATCTTGCAAAAACAATGTTAGAACTGATTTTATTTAACTTGTTATCCAGATCTGGATGTTTTCTATACATGGCTAATGTGGGGGATTTGTTTTGCTAGATTTGTTTTGAGGGGTTTTTTTTTTTTATTTGACTGAACCACATAAAGAGGAGGGCAGTAAAGAAGGGCATGCACTGAGGTAACCCAGGATAAAGAGTCAGTCTTTCTTTGGCAAACTCAGGTGGGTAGGTTGGGAGGGATGCCCTCAAGGTAGTCCACCAGCCCACCTTGCTGTTTCCTCCTTCCTCACTTGAACCCCCATAGTCAAGTCACACACTGTCCTGGTTTAAAGTATCTCTTTTTTTCAGATGGGAGGCAAATTTTTCTCTCATTCTCACATGCTCTCTATCACATTATGAAAACATTACTTCATCTATATAATTAAATTGAGTGGGAGAGAGGGAGTAAAAAATACTTGTAAAAATGAATTAATACATTTTTAAAACATGGGACTTAGAGAAGCTAGAGGAAGGTGCTCTTGTATAAGAAAGTAGCACAAGAAATGACATGGTGATACTGAGTTTTTAATTCCTACAGAAATGCTGCAGGAAAGATAGATTCCGTATTCTCTGTTTAAATCTTGACATAAATGAGTCTGGCGGTGCCTTTTCTTAGGTGTTAATAAGGGCAGGAGAAGTGAAAGTGTGTGAGGATGGAATGAAAAGGGAAGGCCCTTATAGACCATGATCATCTTGACCTATTGTATCAGATCATATTAGAAATCTAAGCACATTATCAGTGGCCCAGAACATGGACAAAAAGAAAAAAAATGAAGTGTTGTCCTGGTAACCTTCTTTTTCGGTGGGTGGGGGGGTGAGGCAAGGTGTAAAGGAAGAGTGTCAATAGAACTTTACTTTATTAACTCAGTATTTTCTTAACAAATCATTCAGTAGACAAATGGGGTAAAACCACATTTCTAAAAAAATTAAGAACTTTGATTTTTGGTCATTTCAAATAGGTCCCTGTTACATCTTTCCTTTAGAAGACTTCTTTTTTTGTGTGGTTCTCATCCAATTCTCTGATCCTGACCCCATGAGCCTCACTCAGACCCAGCATATTTAGTCAGAATAACCCTGGTCTAATCAGAAGATCTAGGTTCTAATCATTTATCTGCTACTTACTATGTGGCCTTTGGAGAGTCACTTTGCCACTTTAAATATTAATATCCTGCATCTGTCTTGATTCTATTACTAGATGTACCTGTGATACTGAGAAAGTCCCTTGGCCTCTCTTTGCCTCAGTTTCCTTATCTATATTTAGTCTAGAAAATTTTGACTACCTGACTCAAAGATTTCCAGGAAAACGTTTAAAAGCATAAAGCCATGTGGTTATATTGAACTTGATCAATTTCCCCATCTGTTAAATGATGATAATAGTAACGGTCATACATGCCAGGGGTTCCTTGTGTGGGTCTAATGAAGCAATAGTTTTCAAAGGCTTTGGAAACTAAGGTGTGTTGTGGCAGTTTTCACAGCTTAGTTTCATTGAGAGCTCACAGAGAATCTCATCTCTCCTCCACCACAAACACCCCCATCAGATCTCTAAGGCTGGATTTTTAAACAAAGTGAGCAACCAAACCTTGTATTAAGGTCCTAAGGAAGACTGCTCTGACTGGGAGCTGCTTCAACTTCTTAGAATTCAAATTGTGTTTTGATAGCTTTATAGACTGGCTTCAAGTACATAGACAACCAATGATATCTACCACAGAAATGAAATAGGGTATGGGGAGGAGTATGAAGGCTCAGAGTCATAGGATTTGATAAAGATCCAGTTTGTTCCTGTGGGAAAATGCATTTTTCCTTGATCAGTAATTGCTAAACTAGTGGAGGTCTCCTTCAAGATAGAATCAGTCAGCCACAGCTTATTATTTTCCAGTTTGCTAGAGAAATAAAATACAGTCTCAGGTTTCATTGACATAACCCTATAGCTCTTTGTTGTTGGCTTCACAGATATCTCTAGGTGAGGAGATGTTTTCCCCAAACTCACAGAACTCATGTTCATTGCTCTCCTGCAAAGGTGCTTGGCCAAATACACTATTTGGTTCAAACTCCGCCCCATATTTCCCTTACTTTCATTGCATGCAGTACTTCTGTTGTTGCTTTCCCCATGGGGTCTCTTCTTCAGCAGCAGCCTTGGTCCAGGTCCTTCTCAAAGGCTTTCATCGCCAGGTCAAGTCAGTATTAAAACACCTCTTTTCATGGTTCCTCCCACATTTGGCCTTCATTGGGTAGTGGATACTCCCAGGTAAGAGCTATGATCTTTTTGTTATTTGTGTACTGAGTTACCCAGGGAGGCAACCGTTCTGCATTTTATAGTCTTAGAGAGTCACTTTGGGCCCTGAGAAACTTACCTAGGGTCACACAACAAGTATGTATCAGAGGTAGGACTCGAACCCAGTTATTTCTGACTCTGAGTGGGATTGAGGCTAAATGTCTTGGGTTGGGCAGGATTGGTGACCATCAGAGATTGGGCATCACCAGTCAGGTGAGCACCCCAGAGAGACTGAGGGAAGCCTTAGCTAAAAAGGATGAAAATGGAGGCCTCCTTTGGGTGGAACAACTGAACAAGATTCCCTCTTCACTCTTTTCAGAACCATGCAGAGATGAAGGCATGGCCAACAACTGTGCTTGAGAAGAACATTCTCTTCCCCAAATGTAGGGCAGCCATTTGGGATCCAGGAGGCACAAAATAAACAGATCATATAACTAATTGACATGTATTAACCAGGCTGATGAGGGGACTATCCCCTCCTCTAACAGAGGATGTTTACAAATATGACTTTCTTTTTCCATTGGTGACAGAATTGATTATGCCATTAACAATAGTTACCCCCTCCCCAATGGTGTATGAGTTGATGTCTTTTAAACACTACAGAACTTCTCTATTCTGCATGGTGTTGGTCTAGTGTTGGAACCAAGATGGAGCCTCATTTTAGTGGTCAGAGATCAGTGCAGACTCATCCCGGAAGCCAAAGTTCACTGGGGACCCCTCAGCCTAGTGGCTTGCACCTAGTAGAGGCATGGTTCTGTTGTATTAGTTTGGTGGAACTGTTGTCTGATCATCCAGACTAGTTGGAGGTATTCTCTGAGGTTCTTTGCACACTTAGATTTTTGCCGTGTGACCTACATCAGGGAGAGGTTGTGACATAGCCACTGGGGTCCAGTGCAGGACTGAATAGTGCTCAGAGCTGGTTATAGACCCAGTTGACCATTGATCCAATGGACAAGTGGAGTTATAGTTAGTGGAAGTTTGGCCCAGTAATAGGGACCTGATGTAACGATGGCCTGTTAGTAAAGGAAGAACATGGATGTGACTTGAATTCCAGATTCCCAGATAGCCTTGCTGGTGGTCCAGGCCCAATGAAGGCATGGTTTCAGGATTTGGATTTCTTAGTAGTTTAATGTTTGGGACCTAGTGAAGACAGGTCCTTCTGCAGAGGTCAGCTAGTGCTTAATGATAGGTACCCCAAAGAGTGGTGGACTACTGGTAACACCCTAAAATAAACTTCATCCCATTTCTCAAGTCTATTGTCTTTAATGGACTGGACTTCAAAGATCATTGCAGGCTCAATCTTGTGACCTATGTATAAAGGAGGTGTGGGCTAATGGTCATGGCATTATACAGTCTCAGAGCATTGCTGTTGACCTTTATTGGGTTTAGCCTGGTAGTTGTGCCACAGTGGATTTTTGTCCTAGTACTAAAGAATAGGTGTTATCACTTTAGGTATTAGTACTGACAAGAACTTGTGGGTCAACGCCAGTTAAAACCTCTGACCATTCAATTGTACTCTGGTTATTTAGAATCTCAGCTTAGTGACTGGTGCCTGGTACAATTAAAACAAAGTGACTCCTAAGTGTCTTTAACATTGTGATAAGAGCCTGGTAGAGCCTCCATTATGACCATATTGTTAGTGACCGTGAAAGGTACAGAAATATTTGCTTATGGGGGAAAGAAGGTAGGAAGAAGAGAGGGGGAGAGAGAAAGACAGAGATAGAAAAAGACAGAGGCAGACACAAGATGGAAAAGCAAGACAAAAAGCAGAGACACTTAATTGTTCTAGCATGTGGGCAGATAGAAGCAAGAATAAAGCTTTATATCCTTTAGAAACACCAAACAAAAAGAGATTCACAGACATGATAAGGATAATTTAAGCACAAAGTCTGTGAATGGGAGCTTAGGTTATTGAGGCAACAAACAAATACTTTAGACTGTAAATGGATACTGTAGTGGATAGACGGCTGGACTCTGGCATCAGGTCTGGCTTTTGAGTTCCATCCTGATGCTTACTAGGTGATCTTGGACACATCATTTAATCTGTCTTTGAGCTTCAGTTTTCTTATCTGTAAAATGGAGATTTTATAATCTATATTAGCTCACAGGACTATTGTAAGGCACAAATGAAATAACAGATATAAAGAACTCTGCAAACTTTAAGGTGCTATATAAATGCCAGTCTTTGCTATTATTATATTTTAGAAGTTCTTTACAATTTTAATGTCATGGACTCCTTTGGCAGACTGAAAAAGCCTAGGGACCCCTTTGTTGGGGGTGGGAGGTGTTGGGGTATTTTTTTTTAATATATAAATTAAAATGCTTGGATTATGAAGGAAGCCAATTATATTGAAATACAATTGTCAAAATATGTAAAAACAAAAAAGTTCTTTGATTCCAACTTAAAAACTCCTAAAAAAAAAAGATTATTTTAGAAAGAGAGAAAGAGTGATGGTGATGAGTTGAGATGAGGCACTTATCTCTTGGAAAGGGTTGCTTCAAATTAATGTCATTGAAATTAAGAGAATGGATAAAGTGGGGGGGACAGGAAAGATTCTCTTGGTACCACATTCTTTTCTGAGTTATAAAAGAGAATGTATTAATGAAGTACTATGTGCATAGTACTACACCAAGCACTAAAGATACAAATATGATATTCCCTGCTTTTAAGAAGTTCTCGTCCCAATAAGGTGAGAAACTACATATAAAGGTGCAATTGCAGACCAGATGGAAAGATGCAGCAGTCCTTGTGGTAGAGAAAAAAGATAGATTATCCAGCGTCTTTACTGTCACTTACATTGATAGAACCCTTCCTGTTTCTGATGGTGAACTGTTTTCCAATGGTAGTGAGAACTTTCTTTTCTGAATCTTTAGTAGCTATGCCTGCTGATAAGATCAGAGTTACAGCAGCAACTAGACAGGGGGTTCCCTAGTTGCATCTCCACAAGAACTGTTCCTCTGACAATGGCTGTGAGTCCCAGAATGGAAGGAGGGGCCTTTTGCCTGGGGTCACTGAGAAGAGAGGAAAACAGAGATGAGGGATCAGAGGAAAGGAGAAAATAAGGGAAAAGGGGAGGGAGGAGGAAAGGGCTGTGAACCTTCCTGGGGGAAGGGGAACCAATTCGGGCCTGGTTAGCAGGGTCTTATCCTGAGAGGGCTTATTCAGCCATCAGGGTCAAAGTCCCACTGGCCATGGTTCTCAACACCTCCCCCTTTCTGTTGATGAAGGCGCAGGTAATGCAATTTGGTGGCAACCTCAGGCAGAGTGTGAGTCTAACACTGACAACATATGGGAACAATGCAAATTGCAAGGAGACACAATATAATCAGGGGAAAAGGGGGTGAAAGCAATGTATATAGCCAATACAAAGGACTTAACTCTAAATGAGCCCCAAATTTGTCGTGCCAAATAGTCCACCTTAATTTCATTCAGGGAGGTTTCATTGATATGGGAAATTAATTTATCGAATTGTGCCAAATCCACTCCTGTGGAGGTATTTAAAAAACTCCCTGACAAATGATTTTTAACTTTTTGCCAATCATAATCAGGCTTATGGGCATAACACAAATAGGATGAAATCTACAATCACACTTCAACAAAACTCGGTTTCTTCAAGTTTGTCTTTCATAAATTCTACTGTTTCCTTTAAAGCATCTAATTTTTGCTGAAAGTCTCTACTTTAACTTATTACCTAAATACAAAGACACAATGGTTGAAATTATCAATGATAGTAGACAAAATAATAGTGCAAATCCGTACTAAATATACATTGAGCAAGAATACAATGAATGCAAACAATATTCCATACAGAGGAGTCATATATAGACAGGTGTATCCATAAGTACATTGGAGAAGGAGAACAGAAGACACAGTTGTAATTAGTCCCATGAGTAAAAGTCCAGAAATTGCTTTTGTGCAGGTCTCCCTGAAGTCTGAAACTGAAAGAGGGTGGCTATACAAACAGTATAATGACATTATGTCCACTAATACATTGTTTGAGAGTACAGCTAAAGCAGGGTATTTTCCAAATAAAATGTAGTATCGACTTATATCATCTGTAAATGATTTACATTAGTAGAAGTAAGGAAGGCTTGAGGGGGTCAAATATGTAGTTAAAATTACAGTTTGTAATGGAAATGCAAATTTAAAGATCTTCCCTGCCCCTAAGCCCTTTGATAGGCTTAAGAGACTCTGAGAACCTTCCTTGATTTGAAAATATACTCTGACTCCTAATAGGCTGAATGTGGTCACATGGAGCCTGTGGCAGGAGGCTTGGTTTTTAGGAATTGCCTACACCTTGATGCTGTGTGATTGGGCAGTGGGTCAAGAGGGTTGTTACATTCTCTGAGCCAGGAGAAGGCTATATAATCCCTGATGTGAGGCTTTGCTTTGGGGCTCACTTTAAGAAGTGTTGTGTGATTTGACCAGATGAGACCCTGGGCAGCCATTGAGAGGCCCCCCTGCTTTGAAAACACAGATGTTGATGCTTCCCTCTCTGGTAACTGTGATTTGGTATTGATGTAATGGTTGGACAGTTTGGAAGCCTGTCTGCTTGATCTGTTTGTTTCTCTGTCTTCTAAGTTCTATCTGTATACTTTGAAATTTGGAGTGCTGACCTTTTTCCCCTGAACTAGGTAAACAATATACGTTTAATTGATTAAAGTAAGCTTGTTAACCCATTTTGAGTTGCTTTCCTTTAGAAAAGCGGATCTAAGAACCTGTGTTGGCAGCCTCCCTGGGGATGTTGGGGTGCTTGCTGCTACACAGTTATATATGAAACAAGGGAAACAACAGCCATAGGTGTCTTGAAACATAAATCAAGATGGAACCAGTTCAGTTTATATTGAAAGCAGAGTGATCACAAGAAGAAACACAAATCCTGGGGTAACAAGTTTCAGTTCTTTGGGTGGATATAAAAAATGTTCAATCTGCCCCCATGGGGGCACAGCTTTTTTGTTTTGTGTAGTGGTTGCATTAGGAGACCTCTTCTTCTTTATTCCCATGCTCTGTCTCTGTGAGTTCTTCTGCTGCTGCTGGAGCTTTTTCATCTTTCTGGGTGATTTGGAGTACATGTCCTGCCATTTCTGTTCTGGAACCCTCACTAATCATTCCCCAGCTTCTGGAAAATATATAAGCACAGCCTAGCCCCCACAGTAATAAATCCCTTCATTTTGGGGAGCATGCACCTTTCACACTGCTTTACTGCTGGTGTATACTCATTTTTAGTGATGTTTTTATTTAGCTAATGTATTTTGGGTGTATAAAGCAGTAGCTAATGTAGCTAATTGCTCCCCTTTTTTATTTTAGGAACTAGGTTGTAATATCTTTATTATAAGGGATATGCCTGTAATTAATATTATTTAAAAATGATCACAGAAAGATTGAAATAAATTGTTAGTGGCAGGAACATTATCAGCATTCAATTGTGTCAGAATGCCCATAGAAGCAAAAAACTGTAAATATGGTTGAGCACATTTTTTACTGCATACCCTGTCTGAAGAGAAGCAAAAGTAAAAGAATAAAGTATCTATTATAATATGCATATATTATAATGTAGGAAAGGGAGGATAATGAGTTACATCCATCCCATGTGGGTCAACGAGGAATAGTGGAGGAGTAATAAAGGCAAAACATTGAGTGCAGTTTTTAATGAATCTGTCTAGCTTGTTCCTTAGTAACATGGAATTATTTACATAGATTATATGAATTTTGCCATGAGATATTTCACATTGCCTTCTAATCTTTCGTTTGTTTGGATCTGCTTAACAGCATCTTGATTTCTCATAAAGTCACTAGCTTCCATTTGCTCCAGTCTAACTCTGAAGGAATGAATCTCCTCAGTGAACTTTTGAGATTCTTTTTCCATCTGGCAAATTCGACTTTTTCAGGCATTCTTCTCCTCATTGCCCTTTTGGGCCTCCTTTGCCATTTGAGCTAGTCTATTTTTTAAGGTGTTGTTTTCCTCAGTCAGGCTGTTGACCCTCATTTCATACTTTTCCTGCATCCTTCTCATTTCTCTTTCTAATTTTTCCTCCACTTCTCTTATTTGATTTTTAAAGTCCTTCTTAAGGTCCTCTATGGCCTGCAACCCACTCATGTTTTCCCCTGGGGCTTTTGGAGCAGGGTTTCTGACCTCACAGTCCTTTTCCCGCTCTATGCCCCCAAAATAGGAGTCTAGGGTTGCATTTTTCTGTTTCCTTTGCCTTGGCATGTTGCCACTTAATTGCTTGACTTTGGGCCTTGTTGCCACACTATGGCTTTAAGGCCAGCTAGAGGAATTTTCGTCCCGAACGTGTGGGGGGGAACTTCTGTTTCTGGCAAGCTGTAAACCCACCCATGACTTCCACCCTAGATCACAATCCAGATCCAGGGAGGTTAAAGCAAGAGCGATTACCCCCCAAGACTGATCGCTGGATCTCCCCACGATTTGTAGGCTGGGAGCCGGAAATGCCTCTGAAAACTACAAAATGGCGTGTGTCCTCAGCGGCTTCTAGCCCCCAGGGGAGGGAGCTGACGCATTCCCCAAATACAGGTCCCAAAGTCCATAGGACACTAACCTCTTACTTTGTCCTAGGCAAGTCTGTGTTGATAATTCTGGAGTCGCCACAGTTCCTGGTGTTCTGGGGTTCCTCCAGCCGGCTGCTGGCCCTGCCGCCCTGGGGCTAAAACCTCGGCTCACGTGGACCTGGGCTCGGCTCGGCTCCTGCGCTCTGCGCACTGCCGGCTCCCAGACCATTGCGCTGGTCCTTCCTGCAGGGTGCTGGGCTGTCCTCAGCGGGAGGTTAGCTTCTCTGTGTCGTTCTGTGGGTGCTGGGGCTCCAGAAGTTTTTCAGAGTCCTTTTTTACATAGTTTGTGGAGAATCTGGGGGCAGAGAGGCTTGGACGAGCTGTTTCTACTCTGCCATCTTGGCTCCGCCCCCCGATTATATGAATTTTGATAAAATAAGAGTAAGATAATATAGTACTAAAAAATTTAAGGAAAAAAGTTGGAAAAACCTGAATTTTTGATTAAGAGTCACGTTATTCAGATAAAGAGGCCTAGGATGTGAAGAATGAACTGTGATATAGGTAGTGGCCTCTATCTTATAAGAGCTTGTAATTTCTGAAAAATGTTAAAAAGATCTGTATTCTGAGTGTTTAAGTTTAACAGTATCAAATATGTTCGTATATGTATGCAGAATATTTGTTATCTGACTCAACATTAAAGGGAAAAGAAAAAGTCATTTAACAGTAATATCATAGCTAAAAGCTTTGTATAATAAGCAGGAGTAAAGTGAGTAATAATAACTTTATAATTAGAATCAATCTAGTAAGCTATATTTCTAGTGTTAAGATTTATAAATGATGATTAAAACCTTTGTGAGAGAAAAAAATTAGTTAAAATGTTATAACCTAATAGCTCTGTGTATACTTGGAGTAAAACAAGCTTTTAAAATTGAGATTATTAAGACTAAGTTGGTATAAAAATTTTCTTAAGTAACAAGTTCCTGAAGTATGATTTTAAAAAACTGAATTCCTAGAGAATTATGAAATTCTTTAAATACCACAAAGTGTTTTAGTCAAAAGGGTATAGAAAAATAAATCTCCAAAGTATTGTAAACTTATTAATTTCCTAGTTGATTACAGAATTCTTTAGATATTAAAAGGTGATTCAGCCAGAAAAGATATAGTAAATGAATCTGGTCACAGTACTTTAAAAGCTATTGATATCAGAATCTTCTTGAGGTGAGTCTTGAGTTAAAAAAAATTTCTTTCACCAAATCATGGCTCATAGCCAATTACAATTAAATTTTTTTATTCCCACGGAGCTGTAATAAACAACAAAAGATTTACTAGGTTTCTCCTACATAAAGAATTTCATTTAATGTTGGAAGCCAAATTATTAGAAATCTTTTTAATATTTTGCAACTTTCTTAGCAAGTTACAATTAAAACAAGTTCCTTTCTCAGGCTGAATGACCTTGCCTCTAAAGATAGTTTCCATGGGCTTTTAGCAGTTTTACAACATAAGATTGATATGGATTCTAAGCAGGAGAGACTGGGGGATTAATGCTTATTCCCTTGCGGTGCTAAATCTCACACATGGAGGAGGAATGTTCTGAATGGGTAGAATTAATCCAAAATGAAGTTATCACCCAGTCTCCTCCTTTCTACATACATTAATCAATAAACAATTTTAAGTTTTTAGCATTAAAACAATAAAGTAGGGGTGGCTGGGTGGCACACTGAGTAGAGCATCGGCCCTGGAGTCAGAAGGACACAAACAAAAAAACCCAGCCATATGACCTTGGGCAAGTTACTTAACCCCAATTGCCCTCCAAAAAGAAAAAAAACAATAAAGTAAATCAATTAATAATCTTATAAGTTCCAAATAATTGGTAATCAAATTGTTTTAGCTAAAACCTCCTCTCTAAGTTCAGGTAGATTTGTAAACACCCGATTTTCTACATGGCATATATAAACATTATAAGATGTTAGTGACATAACTGTTTTTAAACAAGTTCTTTATCTTTTAGTTCCAACAAAATTCAGATTGAAAATTTGTATATCTAACACTATTCCTGGCTTACAATGATCCCCATATGACATTATGACATCAGTTTTATTTTCAAATTATCACTAGCAAAAATTATTGATAAAAATTGGGCTTATTGAGTGCAGAGGTTTTTCTCCTCTCCTCATGGCTGCAGAGTCTGATAGTGGATGGAGGGGTGTGAATTGGAGAAGTCTATCTGCTTGCTTAAAGGCGTGTGCTTCAGGGTGCCTCAGGGCTGTTGTTAGTGGGGTCCTGGATAACTTTAGCATGTTTCCTCCCTTTTGCCAGATTGGGGAGGGTAACTTAAATTCCCTATTAATCTTCAGCACTCTCTTTTAGCCTAATCTGGGACAAGAGGCTTTAATGAATTTTTGTAAAAATGTTTTTTGCTGACAAAACTTTTACTCCAGTTAACTGTATTTATGTGTCCACTCCTTAAACCCTTCTTTGAAAGGGAGAGCTTTGACTCTTCCAGCAAAGAGGGGGTTGGAAATGGCACTGTATTCTTTCTCCCCTGTACTAGAGCTCAAAACTTCACATTTTTTTTATCAGATCTTAGAAAATACCCCCAATTTGCCTAAATGCCAAATACTATAATATCTTTATCTTATCTTTAGCATCAAATTAGGAGTGACACTTTTTACTTTTCACATGAATTTAATTGACCTACAGTTGTATTCCCAAATGTTCCTCTGTTTGCCTCTTTGATCTGAGGGAAAACATTCCCTTATTATTTCTTATCACCTTCTCCTCACTCCACTTTGCCAGAGTGGAATGAAGAGAAGGAGATTTTTTAAAATTTCAACACTTTTGTTCACATTTTTCATGCAAATAATTTATACCTATCTTAAGCTTTCTTTGCATACTCCCCTCATTGCTACATACTTAAGCTTTCTTGCTTTTCCTACTATCATCTTTTTTTTTGCTGGACTTTGATTAAAGACCCTTTTAAAATCACACAGAACTTATTTCTTTCTAATTCTTTTTTTTGTGAAGGTATTTTTTTTTTCTGCTTAATACATCTGAAAAGAATGCATATACAAAGAATTGAGACATGAGAAAAGCATTGGTTCAACACTAATGAATCTACAAGAATTAGGATTTTGGGAAGATGAATGAGAGTCCCTAATATCTAAAAAATTGGAAACTGCAAACCAATAGTTTTCTGATAAAACCCCTATTAACACTGGAGTCTTCGATAAGACTTCTTCCCATGATTTTTATTATATTAGAGCCCCATCCTCTGGCTCTGGGGTTTGTCATATGCAAAACACACATAAAGGGGATTCCCCAACTGGTCCCTATGGTATCATGTCTCTCTCCTACCAAGCTTCTTAATGAAGTTGGCTGTCCATCCCAAGCTCTCTTGAAAATGATCAGAATCATTTTGCAAACCTTCATCTGCCAGCACCACTTCTGTTAACCTTTCTTCTCCACACACCAGGTTCATCAGCTGTGTTCCATGAACCATAATAAACTGCACATCTTGGCTTAGTAGATTAGACCAGGAGTGGCAGGAAAACAAAATAACATTTTCTTTTAAAAATTCTAATCTAAACCCATCTGGTGTGGTTCCAAAGGTAGAGGCTTTTCTTCACTTATTAATGAATAAAGTTTGCACCTTAACTTCAAAAGCAGCAACTGGCAAATCTCCTCAATATCATAGTCAAAAATACAGTACAACCCATAATAGAGGGAGGGAGAAGGAGCAATACATGCTTCACCCCACTTGGGATGGTTCCATTAAACACTGGACCTACTCAGAGTGGGGAACAAAAAGGCAACTTTCAAAAAGGAGTACAAGGGGGGAGCATTCCCTATACTCCTTCCTAAAGAGCACCAGAAAGGGAATATCTGTTTCCTGAACCAGATCTGGGAAGTTGAATCTGATCTCTTCCCTCCCCTCCAAACCACCCCCCTTAAACAAAAACAAACAAACAAACAAACAAAATATATATATATATATATATATATATATATTATATATATCCACTGGCTAATAGGTTTAAAAAAACACCCCCCAAAAAATAACCACAACACCCCCCAAAAAATGGAAAAAAAAATTAAGAAGTCCCAGATTACTTGCCAAGTTGGTGCCAGGGAGCAGCTTCAAAAATTTTGAGCCTAGAATTAGTCTGTTACAGAGTCATCACAAGCATGCCTTGCTTTTTAAACCAAAAAAAAATTAGAAACAGTAAACAAAAATAAAAAACTAGTACTGATCAGTTTTCTGACAATACATAATTACTCAAAATTAACTAGCATTTAAACAGAGTTGGGAAAGAAACTGGGTGCCTGTACTCAGGCCATGTCTCACACTAGAATGTGGGGGTGGGTGCAGGGCATTTGTCATTATTGCAAAAACGAATTTTAATTTCTCTTTAGTTTGATTTAACATTGCTTTTAGTATGATGCCAACACAAGCTTTGCAGAGGGGGCTCTGGAGGGATGTTCATAGCAGCACACACCTTCAGCTCCTCTTTGGTTCTGGTGGCTCCAGGGCAGCCAGTATCGCCTCTTCAAATACATTCTTTAGGCCTTTATGTGTGAGCTCAGAACACTCCATGTATTTGACGGCCTTCAGGTCTCAGGCCAGCTTTTCAGCAGTCTCTGGAGTGATGGGCTTCTGTTTGTTCTTGGCACGTTTCTCAATAGTAAAAGGGTCATCTCTGAGATCAATTTGGGTCCCAACAAGCAAGATAGGAGTCTTTGGACAGTAGTGAGTAATTTCTGGTACCCACTTTTCTTTCACATTTTCAAATGAGGATGGGGATACCACTGAAAAACAGACAAGAAACAAATCTGTCTATGGATAACCGAGGGGTCGTAATCTGTCATAATCTTCCTGTCCTGCAGTATCAAACAGTCCAAGAGTATATGGCTCTCCACCAATCATAATCGTGACTGCATAGTTGTCAAATACATATTCAGATGGAAATTTGTTTGTCGTATATGAAATCAGAAGACACGTCTTACCAAAGGCACCATTACCCACAACAACACACTTAATAGTCTGCATTGCTGAAGCCTTTTTGTATCTACTTTAAGTATTTCAAATCAATGCAATCTTAGCTTCTCCGCCGGGCCTTGGCAGCACTGTGCCGGGTCTCCTCTGTTCCCGGGCAAGGGCACGACGCTGACGTCGGCGTGCACTCCACCCGGTGCAAAGGCTGGTTGGGGAGGCATACTGCTCCTACACTCTCAAACTTACCATACTCATTTTATGACTTGTAAAATAATAAAATACTTTGTTTTCAGTCGAGAAGGAAGAGAGAGTAGGAGTAAAAGAGATAACAGCCCTTCACAGAAAGTTCTGCAGTCCAGCTGCATTTTAAATTTTACAGGACCAATTACTCTCACTCATTCTCACAAAGACACACAAAACAGACAGATGCACAAAATAACAGAATGGATCACATCGAATTTGTAGGAGATCTGAAAAGATTAAACAGTTGCTGGCTCTCCAGGTAGTAAAGGAAGCCAGGTGGGACTTACTTGATAATATTAGAGACAGCTGCATCATTCTGAAGTGTTTGAACCACCCTGGCACTTTCATTTCTGATGTTAAACATGTCATTAATATATTCCATAGAAAAAAGGCAGAAATGGGGAAATGCTGGAGTCCCTCTTCCATTAGTCCCTTACTCCTCTTTCTCCTGGCTGACTCCCAATTTATCAAATCAGGACAACATTCCAAGAGTTCATGGAACTGTTAGTGATAAATAATTCTTTCTTTTACTAATGTCTTTAAGAGTCTTAAATAATACTTTTTTTTCCCTGAAAATTTTCTAAGACCGGGCTTATCTGCTTACTTGTTACTGTTTCCTACTGATCCCACTGTAGCCTGGTGAATCATCTGCTGAATAGCCTTTTGGGGGGGGGGGGTGAGCATACTGCAATCTCCCCACCTGACTACATCCCTTGTAGGGGTGCACACGTTCTGATATGAGGGACAGAGAGAGTGGGGGGGCCAGTTGGCTATGTGAGACTCTCCACCCCAATTGGGGAACAGCCCTTCTCTCACTGTTTATTCTCCTGTTCCTGTTTCACTTCTTCCTTTTCCTCCACCTGCATTCCTGTACCGAACCTCCAAATTTCTTGGTAGTGGTCTGGCTTGACTAAGCACAATTTAAGAACTCTTATAGAGTTGAAAGCACTGTACTGGGAACTTCTCTGGCCCTACTGTGGTGTAATATTCTGTCAGTTGTTTACCTACCACTTTCCATTTTGTTGGATTTAATGTGCCTTCTTTGGGCAACCTCGGAGAAGTGATCTCCAGTAGATCTGACAATTCTTGTCTTAGTAACAATGAGTCTTCTTTTTTTCATTATAAGTAGGAGGGTCTTATGATATGTCTCTTGGCTAGGGTGTTTAATCTGTACTTGCCCTATAGCTACGGCTTGGGAGGAAAGAAAATACCAAAAGTGGTTCCTCCGAGCCTTCTCCTTTCCTTGTCTTAGGGCCCTGCATTGCTCTGTGTTGCTCCAACGGGGACCTCCTGTGCAAAACCGACGTGGACTTGCGATACCCAATATGCCTGACAGTTCTGTGCCTGGCCTGCCACTCCTGTGCCCAGGTCCATTCGTCCCTGTGCTTGTACCCCACATCCCACGTTGGGTGCCAGTTGTGGGGCGCCAAGCCCATCCAGGGACCTCTGCCCTTCTGTGGCAGAGTCTAAGATAGTAGTAGAGAGGAGCCCTGCTGGCCAGCAGCAGAGCTGCGAAGGAAAAGTTAGGTGAAAAGATAGATAAAAGATTACTTACATTCACACTACCCTAATAGGCTCCTCCCCTCAAGCAGAACTCGGTCCCGGGGATGCTCTTTGCGGGTCCCCTCCTCTGTTGAAGCTGTCTAGGTCACTGAATGACCCGAGCATCTCACAACGGCAGAGATCCCAGGCAATGAGGTTTTCCAGGCTATCTTTCCCTCTGCTGCTCCTCCGCTGCTGCCTTCTCGGGGCATCGACAGCCAGGAAGAACAAGGATAGCACCAGGGAGCTGCCGACTCGGTCCCTGGCGCCGCTGGGGGCTCCTCGGGTCGCTTCTCCAACCCGGAGCAACATGCGTTGTAGCTGGCACACCCTGCTGCCGGCGCCCGGGGACTCGCCCGCTGCGGGCGCCGAGGGAGTGGCGCAGGCAGCGAGCTGGCGGTGAGCTGCCAGATCCCAGACCGCTCGCGCTGCCAGTGCGCCGAGCCGCAGCGCTGCGCCGCGTACAACGCCCGCGGGCCGCAGTACTGGAAGCAGGTGGTGGGGAAGCCCTGCCAAGATCCGGCTCCGCTCAAAGCTCGGCTTTGTGGCTGCAAGAAGGGACAAGGGACTGAGCTCCATCGGGTGACCCGGCCGCTAGACGCCGCCAGCCCTGGGGCCAGCTCGGCCGCCACCGCGCTTCCCGGCGAGAGCAAGGAAGGGTAAGAAGAGCAAGGGCCGTGCCAGGAAACCCGCCCACGGAGCTGAAGAAGGACTCAATCTTCCCCGAGCCCCGCCGCTGTCAGGGACCCCGCCCTGGGCGGCGTGGCCAAAGAGAAAGGTCCTGGGAAGAAGGGCAGCGGGGGCAAGCGCAAAGAGACCCCGCCATCGGACGAGGAGAGGCCCATGGAGGCTGGGCCGGCCCCGGGGGGCCCGCTGGACTTTAACGAAGAGTCGACAGAAACCTACTGCGCAGAAGAGTGGCACTCGCTGTGCAGTTCCTTCGTCAACTTCTGGAATGGCTGAGCCGAAATACGGCTATGGGGGGAGGGATCGGTGGGTGGGAACAAAGGGAGAAAGGAGGCCTCCAAGGGGAGCGGCTGAGAAGGCGTGGGGACGATTAGGGAGGAGTGCCTAGGGCAGCAGTAGAAGAAGGAGTCCTGGAAACGGGAATAAGCCCTGAAGAGCTCAGGTTCTGGTCTGGGGCTACCTTTTATGAACCACACATAAATACACATATACATATGTGTGCAAACACACACCTGCAGTGTTGTACATCTTTGGAGTCTATGAGAGGTTGGCAGGTCTGAATGGATACAGTGAGGATGAGAAAATCATTGGGAGTGTGGTGACGTTTGTAAGAAGCAGATTTTTAACTGAGGGCAGAGGGAATGGAGGTGCAGAAGTGGGCATGCCATAGTTATGTAGAAACGCGTAGATTAGAGGAAGAGACGGGGTAGACAGCTTAGCAAGAGGTCATATGAATAAAAAGTGGTGGAATTGTGGGGCAAAATGTATATTTTATAACTCATATTTGTACTAAAACCACATCAAAAAGCTATTCCAAACTGGACCAGTATTCAAAATACCTTTATAGCTATCAACTAACAGAGTTGGCCCTTTTTCTTTCTTAGTAAGTTTGAATGCCGGTGCAACTCAGTACCTCAGAATTCTAAGAGGGGGAGTCAGGCATAATAAGGGTGAAGCAAGTGCACTTGCCTCAAAAATCATTGAAATATGTATCTACTGTCTTAAGCACACTATGCCTTTAGGATAGGTAGCAGCAATTTTATATTCTCGATACAAAATTATCTCTCTAATAAGTCATTCAAAGATCAAGGAACTTCCAGGGAAAGACTGTCAGTCTTACTGGTTGCCTTTCAGTATAGTCTTGTACCTTTAAACTAAGAGATGTCTTTATGGTCTGGAGCATTTCTAATTTATATCCTGCATTTAACGTTACTTTGTAGAGGCTAGATACTCCAGCAGTTACAACAGGTGTGACTTTTTGCAAGACTCTCTATTTGTACTTGGTCATATTAAAGAACTGGTTTAAAAAAAAAAAAAGATTACTTACCCAGAGGTTGACAATCATAAACAAGACAGGACTCCAGTATGGTGGAAAACAGAGTCAACTTTATTCAGCTAAGAGTCCAGTATATATAGTGCAAAACTGCATAGTCAACATAAGCCACTATCTTTGGTATTACACCATTGTACTAGTCCCATTCGCCTAATACCTGATGACCGTGTACTCTATCCTTGTCATCAGGGTACAAGTACTGGCAGGATGTTCCAAACCTCCCTAAACCTCCCTAGAACAGGATGGAATGGTCCCAAGGCTTCTAGTTAATACTACATTGCTACATTATGCTAGTTTCCCCTGAGAACACTGCAAGTGTCCTTGTTCCCAGGCCAGGAGTGTATCATGTTTCTCCTGGGGATGTGAAGCCCATGGCTGTAAGCCTTCCTGGGGGATGGGGAACCAATCTGGGCCTGGTTAGCAGGGTCTTATGCTGAGAGGGTTTATTCAGCCATCAGGGTCAGAGCCCCACTGGCTGTGGTCCTCAACAAAAGAATTAAGTGAAAATATCATTGAAATAATGTCATAAATTAGATATATTCAAGGAAGAAATTATTAGCAAGTCTAACCAAGATTAGAGTATTTAATACAAAAGACAAAAATGTTTCATAAAACTAGATTCTCTGAAAAAGAAGATAACAGAACTGAAATGTGGGAATGTAGAAGGAAGAAGATGCATGGAATAAAATGTAAAATAAAAATGGTTGGAAGAACACATGAGAACTTTACATTCAAGAATTTTGGCCTGTCTTAGGACATAAGAACCTCATAATCAAATGCAAAAGCAGAAATATTAAATGTATCTTTTTTCAGATTGTGATGCAATGAGGGCCAACAGAAAGATAGATTAAAATTAATTGGAAAACAAATAATCTAATCCTAAAGAATGAGTGAGTTAAAAAAATCATAGAAACAATAAATATTTTCATAAAAGAGAATGACAATAATGAAACAACATATCCAAATTTATGGCATACAATCAAAACAGTACTTATAGGAAATTTTATATCTTTAAATGTTTACATTAATAAAACAGAGAAAGAATAGATCAATGAATTGGGCATGCACCTAAAAAATTATAAAAAGAACAAATTAAATGTCCCTAACTAAATACCAAATTAGAAATTCTGAAAATCAAAGAGATTAATAAAATTGAAAGAAAACCACTGAACTAACAAATGAAACTAAGAACCTGTTTCATGAAAAAAAAAATAATAAACCAGATAAACCTTTGATTAATTTGATTAAACAATAAGAAAACCAAATTATCAATAATAAAAATCAAAAGGGTGGATCCACCACTAATGAAGAGGAAATTAAAGTAGTAATTAGGAGCTATTTTGCCCAACTGTACACCAGCAAACTGACAACCTAAGTAAAATGGATGAATATTTACAAACATATAAATTGCCCAGATTAACAGAAGAGGAAATAAAATACTTAACCTCGTTTAAAAAAAAATTTTGAGCAAGCCATCAATGAACCTCTCTATGAAAACTCTACAGGGCCAGATGGATTTATGAGTGTATTTTACCAAACATTTAAAGTACAATTAATTCCAACACTATATAAACTATATGGAAAAATAGGTGGAGTTCTACTAAATTATTTTTATGACACAAATATGGTGCTGAAACCTAAATCAAAAAGAGCTAAAGCAGAGAAAGAAAATTATAGACCAATTTCCCTAATGAATGTTGTTGCAAACATTTTAAATAAAATTTTAGTAAAGAGATTACAGTAATTTATCACTAGAATGACACACTATAACCAGGTGGGATTTATACCAGAAATGCAGGTCTCATTAAATATTAGGAAAACTATGAGCATAATTGACCGTATCAATAATGAAATTAACAGAAATCCTATGATTATCTCAATAGATGCAGAAAAAGCTCTTGACAAAAATACAGCATCCATTCCTATTAAAAACACTAGACAGCATGGGAATAAATGGAGTCTTTTTTTTTTAATGATAACTAGTAGTGATCTAAAATCACCAGTGAGCATTGTATACTATGGAGACAAACTAGAAGCTTTTCCAATAAGATCAGGGGTGTAACAAGGACGCCCATTATCACTACTATTATTCAATATCATACTAGAAATGTTAACTTTAGTAATAAGAAATGAAAAAGAAATTGAAGGAATTAGAATATGCAATGAGGAAATAAAAGTACCATTCTCTGTAGATGATATGATGGTATACTTAGATAATCCTAGAGAATCAATTAAAAAACTACTTGGAATATTTGACAACTTTAACAAAGTTGCAGGATATAAAATAAACCTATATAAATCATCAACATTTCAATATTACTAACAATGCCCAACATCAAGAGATAGAAAGAAAAATTCCATTTAAAGTAGCTGCGGACAATTAAAAAAACAAAACAAAACAAAACAGTTGGGAGTCTACCTGCCAAGACAATCCCAGAAACTATATGAACAGAATTACAAAACACTTTTCACACTAGGAAAGTGAGGTCTAAACAACTGAAAAAATATCAATAATTTATGGGTAGGCCAAACTAATATAATAAAATTAATTCTACCTAAATCAACTTAGTTATCCAGTACAATACCAATCAAACTTTTAAATTATTTTAAAGAGCTAAAAAAATAATAAAATTCACCTAGAACAACAAAGGTCAAAAATATCAAGGGAATTAATGAAAAAAATGCAAAGTAAGGTGGCCTAGCCATACCAGAACTAAAACTATATTATAAAATGACAATCATCAAAACTATTTAGTACTGGCTAAGAAATAGAGTGGTGGATCAGTGGAATAAGAGATACACAAGACACAGTAGTAAATGACTACAATTATTTACTGTTTGAGAAACCCAAAGACTTTAGCTTTTGAGATAAGAACTTTCTATTTGACAAAAGCTTCTAGAAAAACTAGAAAATAGTATTGTAGAAGCTAGGTATAGACCAACATCTCACACCCAATACCAAGATGAGGTTAAAATGATTTAAACATAAAGGGTAATACCATAAGCAAATTAGACAATTTACCTGTCAGATCTATTGAAAAGGGAAGAATTTTTGACCAAACAAGATGTAGAGAACATTCTGAAATGCAAAATGGATAATTTTGATTATATTAAAAAGGGTTTGTACAAACAAAGTCAATTTAATCAAGATTAGAAAGAAAGCAGAAAGTTGGGAAATAATTTGTATAGTCAATGTTCCTGATAAAGGCCTCATTTCTCAGATATATGGAGAACTGAGTCAAATACATAAGAATAGTCATTTCCCAATTGATAAATGGTCAAAAGATATGAATAGGCAGTTTTCAGATGAAGAATTTAAAGCTCTCTGTACTTATAAGCACTCTAAATCACTATTGATTAGAGAAATGCAAATTAAAGCAGTTCTGAGGTACCACTTCACACCTATCAGATTGACTAATATGACAGAAAAGGAAAATGATAAATGTTGGAGAAGATGTGGGAAAACTGGAACACTAATGCATTGTTGGTGGAGTTGTGAGCTGACCCAGCCATTTTGGAGAGCAATTTGGTACCATGCCTAAAGGGCTATAAAACACTGCATACCCTGATCCAGCATAACCACTACTAGGTCTATATCTCAAACATATCATAAAAAAGGGAAAGATGAGGGGAACCAAGAGGGCAGAGAAAAGGTATCAACTTGCCTGGGCCCTCCCCAAAACCCCTCTGAATACCTTTAAATAATGCCATAAAAAAATCCTGAAGTAGCAGAACCCAAAAAAGGATGAAATAATTTTCCAGTAAAAGACATCTTAGAATGTCAACAGGAAAGGTTATCTCACCTGGGTAAGAGTGGAGCACAGTCTAGCACAGCTGGTGTCAGCATAGACCAGGCCTTTGGAGCCACTGAATCACTAGTGGCAGCAGCAGCTTCTCGAGCTCTTAGGTCCCAGATGACGGGGGTAGGTTGTGGAAGGGGGTCAAGTTACTGAGAAGAAGGAGATTACAGGGGTCTCTTTGCTGACACTGGGGACAGAACTCTGTTGTTTCATCTATACTCGGATACAGGTCTCAGTCCTGGGTAGCAGTCTCAGGATGAAGAGGAGTACTAGCTCCTCTAGACATCAGAGTTTGCAGGGCCACAGTGGAACAGAGACCCTCTTCACAGTTCTAGGGCAGAAAAGGGTGCTTGTGGCTGCTCACAGACAAAAGTACAAGACAGTAGAGTAGGAAACACCTCTCTTTAGAACATACTGCCTTGGAAGAACTGAAAATTTACAGGTCCCTAGGAGTACTTCTGAAAACAGTTGCATAAAACCCCTGAAGTTTAGGACAGTGTACCCTCCACCATGGAAGTAGAGCTCTACTTTAACAAAGAATTAAAAGTCAGCTAATAAGGTGGAAAAATGAGCAAACAATAGAAAAATTAATCTGACTATAGAAAGTTACTATGGTGATGAGAAGATTAAAACATACAAAAGATAACAAAGTCAAAGCTCCAAAATTCAAAGTCTCAAAGAAAATATGAATTGGTGGCAGGCCATGAAGGAACCCAAAAACAATTTTGAAAATCAAATAAGAGAGGTAGAAGAAATATTGGGAAGAGCAATGCAGGAGAATTGTGAAGAATCAACAACTTAGTAAGGGACACACACACATGAACACAAAATACTGAAGAAAATAACACCTTAAAAAACAGACTAGGTGGGGCAGAGTCAGTATGGCAGAGTAGAAACAGGATTCCCATGGGGCTCTGGCTTCCACCTCTCCCAATTCATATAAAAAGGGGATTCTGAACAAACTTTGGAGCTACAGAACTCACAAAATGACATAGAGAAGTGAAACCTCCTGCTGAGGACAGCCCAGCAGGCTGGCAGAAATCTGCCAGTGCAGTGCTCTGGGAGTGGAGCCCAGCTCCACAGGAGCCAGAGGTTTTAGCCCTGGGGGGGCATGACCAACCACCAGCTGTAGGAACTCCAGATCACCAGCAGCTGTGGCGGTTTCCAGAATTATCAAAACATAGATGTGTAGGACAAAGTGAGAGGTCAGTGCAGTGTGGCCTTTGGGATCCAATAGTTGGTAGTGCAGTTAGCCTTTGCCCCTGGGCAAGAAGCCACTGAGGCATGGAAGCCCTGCAACTGCAGCTGCCATGTGGCAACTTCAGCTCCTGGCCTACAGAGTGTAGGGGGAGCAAGCAACCAGTCTGAGGGGTAATCACTCTTGCTTTAACCTGCTTGGATCTAGATTGCAGTATAGGATGGATGTCCTGGAGTGTGTGACCAGCTTACTAGATTGAGTGGAGGCTTCAGAGAAGGCACCCAACTAATACTTTCGGCAGCTGAGAAAACCCCATCGTTTGGGAAGAAGCTCCCCTGTCTGGCAGAGTTGTATTGTGGCAAAATGCCCAGGGGTCATGTGATTGAGTGGGGACGTGAGCAGGTAAAGAAAGCAAAATAAACAGAGCAACCCAACTTTACACTCCTATTTTGGCAACAAAAAGGATCAAAGCATGGAACAGGAGGAAAACAGTGAAGTCAGAACTCTGCACCAGCAGCTTCAAAGAAAAATACAAGCTGCTTACAGGCCATAAAGGAGCTTAAGAAGCAAATAAGAGAAGTGGAGGAAAAATTGGGAAGAGAAGTGAGAACTATGCAAGAAAATTATGAAATGAGAGTCAACAGCCTGACAGAGGAAAATAGCACCTTAAAAATTAGATTAACTCAAATGGCAAAAGAGGCTCAAAGAGCCAATGAGGAGAAGAATGCCCTAAAAAGCCAAATTTGCCAGATGGAAAAAGAATCTCAAAAGCTCACTGAGGAGAATCATTCCTTCAAAATTAGACTGGAGCAAATGGAAGCTAGTGACTTTATGAGAAATCAAGATGCTGTTAAACAGATCCAAACAAATGAAAGAATAGAAGGCAATGTGAAATATCTCATGGGAAAAACTACTGACCTGGAAAATAGATCCAAGAGAGATAATTTAAAAATTATTGGACTACCTGAAAGCCATGATCAAAGAAAGGACCTAGAAATCATCCTCCAAGAAATTCTCATGGAAAACTGCCCTGATGTTTTAGAACCTGAGGGCAAAATAGAGGTTGAAAGAATCCACCGATCACCTCCTGAAAAATCCCAAAAGAAAACTCCTAGGTATATTGTAATCATTGTTTATATTATAATATATTTTTGAGAAGACCAGTCACAGTGTATCAGAAATAAATAAGACACCCACAAAATCTGAAACATCAGCAAATATTTTCTAAGTAGAAACAACAAACTTACAGTAGTTGAAGGACTTAAGAGTACTTTGAAAATAGGTCCTTTCTATAAATGTCATTTTGTAAGGGAACCAAACTATAAAATAAGATAAAGTAAAAAAATTTCAATTATTTTAAGTTTATATTTCTGATAAGTAGCTTTATCAAAGTCTTAAATGAGAATAAATCAGTATTGGTTATACCTCAAAAAATAAATCCTCTCATTTAGGAAGCACAGTCAGTCTAAATCATTGAACTTAGGGTGAGGAATTAAGAGGGCACAAAAAATTTAATACATTAAATCTTGTATAAATGAAGTTGTTGAGAGGAGGATGAACTCATATTCTGGCCAAAGTGAGAAGACAAGTTGGTTCCAGTTAGTAATGAGGGCAGAGGACAACCAACAATTCTCTCCCTTGAGTTCTTTCCACCCCATAAAGAAAGCCCTAGTTTGCCTGACCTTGTCCCATAACAGAAATTCCTTTTGTCCTTTCCTCTTCAGGTAGACCAGCCTCTCTTGTAACTTCTCTACATGAACCTCAATACTCTTTGCCCCTGAGAATCCATCATAATCATTATACCTCCTCCCTTTTCACACACTGTGTGTGAAGGAGCCTCACTGAGGACTTTCTGGTGTAGAAAGAAAATGAGATTCCAAATCCCATGACTTCAGTGACCTCCAGGTTCCCTTTTGGGATTATATGGAGGGAAGAATGGGAGTATAAAATCCAGAAAAGGTTGACTTTCTGTGAGATAAAGGCAATTAACCTAATACCTCTCAACCTCTAGTTTGAGGAAAGCTCTGAAATCTCCCAGACCTGGTAATTTGGACTCAGAGGATGTATTTGGGGGAATATCCAAGAAGCTCACATGAACTGATTCTAAACTTCCTCACCAGAAGGTCAGCTAAGACTTTGGTGTTGATGAGTGGAGCTATTAGTTATAGTTGGAGGAGACCTGCAGTGGAGAGGAAGTCAAGTGCAAAACTTGATGCAGTCTACCTTAGCAAAAGATAGAGAGATGTATAGTTTAAAAAAGTCAAAAGAGAAAGTTTAGGGAAAAAATAGAATTTCCAAGCAGAAAATCCCACAAGGAGAATAACAAAGAAGGAAAACTTGAAAAGGAAAGATTATACCATAGCAAAGAAGTTTTATATAAGAAAATAAACCAGACTTCAAAAAAATTTTAAGCAAAAAAATTCTGCAGATGCTTCAAAATTAGGATCCAACAGCAAGACACTCTGAAATGGTTCTAAAAAGAAAGAGGAAAATTTTAAAAGGAAGTAGAGATGAAAATTAGGACTGAATTTAAGGTAGAAATCAGAACTCTTGAAGAAAATCTCATTAAGAGAAGGGTAAGCAATTTAGAACATGTGATAGAGATGCTCTCCAATATAATTGAGCCCCTGGAAAAGAGAACATTAAATAGGAAACTCAAAATTGCATATTTAGGGGGGAAAATGGTATTTACCTCCCATGATTTCAATTTCCTCATCTCTAAGATGAGAGGAGAAGTAGTTGTATTAAATCATTTCAAAAGTCCCTTTTAAGTATATCAATGAAAATAGTCAGAACTTCAGCAGCGTAGGTATTTGAATCATTCTTCCAATAGAATCCAGAGGCAAGTAAGCTATTTGATTTTGTAAACTCTTTAAGCTGGAGACAGACATGAAAGTTAAATAAGACAGATGACAAGAGAAGTCTGAATAAATAAAATCAACTCTTTCCTTATTCTAGGGTTAGACAAAGCTATTGTGGCAAAAAAACAACAACATTCTTACATTGCATAAAGGTCAAAAAGAAAACAAAGATCACAGAAAACCAAATGCCAAGGCCTAAGAAATTTCCCTGGGCCTCAATTTCCACTTAAAAAACAAGGAGAATACACAATGTGGCCTTTGACATTTGTTCCTGTTATAGATACATGATCTTGTTGAAGAAAAGGAGAAGAAGAAGAAGAAGAAGAAGAAGAAGAAGAAGAAGAAAGAAGAAGAAGAAGAAGAAGAAGAAGAAGAAGAAGAAGAAGAAGAAGAAGAAGAAGAAGGAGGAGGAGGAGAAGGAGAAGGAGAAGGAGAAGGAGAAGGAGAAGGAGAAGGAGAAGAAGAAGAAGAAGAAGAAGAAGAAGAAGAAGAAGAAGAAGAAGAAGAAGATGATGATGATGATGATGATGATGATGATGATGATGATGATGATTATAACTAAATTAAAAATCCAGGGAATAAAACTCATGTCACCTCATAAGGAAAAATTTTGCTGGGGTAAGGTGGGTTATTGTTCAGATGGGCGAAAGGGAGGCAAGTAGGGAGCTGTCACCAAGCCAGACTGTGAGAGAAAAGGGGGAAGCAGTATTTTTAATCTTTTAATCAGCCTGGGGACAATATAGGAAGAATAGGTTAGGAACAGTGGGAAGAAGGGAGGGGTGTAGCACAAGAGGTACATTTTAGCACATGTGAGAAGACAGATATATATCAAGTGCTTGCACAGAACTCCTTGGATGGTGTCTTCCCATGTGTAGAGGCTGAGGAGCCTGCTTCAGGGACAGTTGTGATGATGTGCAATGTAAGTTCCTTGGAGAGAATACGGAACAGGTGTAGACAGAGTGCAACTGTTTTCAATCTCCTAACCATATTGTTAGGAGAAACCTTTTTTTTTTTTTGATTGGCTGCATAGCCAGAACTGGGAGCATCTTCAAAAAGAACTAAATCATTCTGGGTCTAATATTCTTGGCCATTTTCTCATCAGGTGAGCTCTTGATGGGTCTTTTGGTGGCATCTGGTAAAAGTCAGTACCGTGAGAGGAAAGGCCTTGGGTCCTGCAAATACAAGCCTAGGTTCTTTGCCTGTGTTGGTGTCTGTTCTTTCATTTTAGCTGAAGAGGAAGTGTGTCCTGTTACCCCAACACTCAGTTTTTTGTAGCCAACTCAACAGCAATGCCCTGAGGAGAAGGAGTAACCTCCAGAGTGACCAGGGCTGCTGAGATGGGGACTTACCCAGCATCCATGCTCTAAGTGGACATGGACTTGGTGAAACCAGCGTTACTGAGCTAAGAGTTAGCTTACTCTCCCCTGAACCTGAGAGAATAGAAGAGACAGTGCCCCCAGCATTGGGAGGAAAGGTTCTTTGTTCTTGCTATATTTCTAAAATAAATATCCTTTTGTAAAAGCAAATCTATGTTAAGTGGTTAAATAGATTTGGGGCCTACTTATTGGTGTCTAATAATGGGTGTGGGGGTTTGTGGAATGTAGCCAGTAGGGCTCAAAGGCCATTGTTTTAGTGAAGAGACATAATCTGATCTATCAGGGTACACTCAAAGCCCAAGGCAGAACATTTTTAAAGCACTTACTATGGGTCTGGCATTATTTTAATGGGTGGGGTTACAAATACAAACAAATACCCCCCCAAAAAAATGTTTGTGTCTTCATGGAGCCTAAATTATAATGGGGAAAGACAGTATAGAAAGGGATGCTTAAAAAAAAAAAAGGAGGGTAGGCACATAGCATAGCATGGACGCCCAATCCCTGACAAAATAAGGTGAAACCCCATCTATCAGAGCAGAGTCCGAAGTTCTGAGAAGAGAGGGTAGGGAATGAAGGGCAGAGACCTGGCAACAAGGGGGCTGCAGGAAGGGGACATTGAAATATACTTGTACAGGGCAGCTAGGTGTCGCACTGAATACAGTGCCGGCCCTGGAGTCAGTAGGACTTGAGTTCAAATCCAGCCTTGGACACTTAACACTAGCCACGTGACGTTGGGCAAGTCAGTTAACCCCAATTGCCTTGCCTTCCCCCCAAAAAATAAATCAGGTTCAGCATCATCGGAAGTCCTGAGGAACAATGAGAGTTATGTGCCTAAAAGCAATATGAGGAAAATAGCTGATGGATCTGCACAGGCTACCTTGAGAAGAATAGAGTTCTCTCAAATCAGCCCTGGGGAAGCCCTCTGTTCCAAATCATTGGATCTGGGTGTCCCTGTAAACCCCAATCAGAAGAAATTCTTGTGACAGCTTATTCTATATATGACCCAGAGTGAAAACTCTTTCTGACACCTAGGACACTTGGCAGTAGAGCAAGCAGCCAAAACTGGCTTTTATTTTATTTATTTATTTATTTATTTTTGCCTTTTTGGAGGGCAATTGGGGTTAAGTAACTTGCCCAAGGTCACCCGGCTAGGCTTTTGCTTGTGTGTGCGTTAAGTGTCTGAGGCCGGATCCGAACTCAGGTCCTTCTGACTCCAGGGCCGACGCCTTACTCACTGCGGCACCTAGACGCCCCAAAACTGGCTTTTATAACCCTGCAGAAAGGTAATGCGACTGGTTATACAGAGGTAGTGCAATATCTGATTTGGCCACTAGGTGGTGGAATACCACCATCACAAGTTATAGGGTATCCTGGGGCAGAAGGGCCATAGCCTTGCTAAAATAACTGCAGTGGTATTTCCATTGGCCACTGGATGAAGCAATACCTGTAAATGTTCAGGCTACATTCACCTTTTCCAACTGCCACTACTTTAGACTCATGATTCCCAACCCTGTTTGGGATATTCTAAAATGCAAAGGCATTTCCAAGAAACCCTCAAAATGGAAACAAAAAACAAAACATCTAAACAATAATAGCAAGTTTATGTACCTGGTATAAGGTTGGCATATTGGGGGCCATGTTATGCCATCAAATAAACATCAGGGAACCCCACCTCCAGACTTTATCAATTGTATTTTCAGTTACAATTCACAAAAATATTAAGTCATTCACATATTCAACAAGTAATTCTTAAGAAACTAAAATCTAGAAAGCATGAAATAAATTTCTTTTGGGAGTCTGTGTTTTATTCTCACAGTCTGACATCTGCTGGATATACCAGAAGATGCTCCCTTGATTACTTTCTAAGATTTGGGGCCATATAAGCCAGAGTTTGTTTCATGATTACCATCCTAAATTTTCCAATATCATTACATTGGAGTACTTGGAGATTTTTTTGAGGAGGATGGGTACTTAGTTCCCTTACCACATTTGACTTTGTCCCAAAGGCTCACAAATGTAAATATATCTAATGTAACCACTAAGTGGTTCCTGTGGCTCCTGCACCTGGACTCTTTTATAAATAGCTTCCAGGCTTCTATCAGACGGATTTCTTCCATTTACTAGCTGGGTAATAGCTAGACATGCTCAGAGCAAGAAAATTTCCTTTTGGAATATTCCCATAGTTAATGTTCTTTAAGCCTACTAAAAGAGATCTAGATGTTATTTCCTAACAGAAGGGGAAACCTGGCTATTAAATTCCATTAAATAAAAATTTTAAGTGGACTGTCATTAGTGATAATTACTAATTGTAGACTGTGGACTGTAATTAGTGATAATTACTAAGTGTCTTTTACCTGCTCCTGCCTGCTGCGAGGAAGGCCTTTTAGCAGGCACATCACCGCCGGTCATGAATGTGGATCTCCAGGAAGGCCTTCGACCCGTCCAATCACCTGCATCCCTCAATAGCACTTTTTTAATACTCCTCTTGGACACATTCTTAAATGGTTAGAGTGAGGGGTGGAGAACCTGCAGTCTGGAGGCCTCATGTGGCCTTCTAGGTCCTCAGGTAAAGGCCTTTGGCTGCATGCAAACTTCACAGGACAAACCCCCTTAATAAAAGGATGCGTTCTGTAAAACTTGGAGTCAGTCAAAAGGCTGCACCCAAGGACCTAGAAGGCCACATGTGGCCTTAAGGTCACAAGTGTCCCATCCCTGTTCATCCCATCCCCAAATCTGTTCCAACCCTTTCTTACTATTCCTCATCCTAGTAATTCTGACTCTTCCTGGATACTGAAATACAGATTTTGTTCTCCTCAATTGCCTATTCCCTCACTCTCATCATCTCCATCCTATCCCCCAAATTTCCTGCTCCACATCAACCCACCCCATCCAGTATGCTGTCAAGAATGGCTAATCTATAATTATATGGTTGTTGTTTGGCTATTTTCAGTAGTGTCCAACTCTTTGTGACCTATTTTTGAGCTTTCATGGGAAAGATACTGCAACACTTTGCCATTTCCTTCTCCAGTTCATTTTACAGATGAGGAAACTGGGGCAAACAGGGTTAAGTGACTTGCTCAAGGTCCCACAGCTAAGTAAGCTTCTGATGCTGGGTTTGAACTCAGGCCTTCCTGACTCCAGACCCAGCACTTTATTCACTGTGCCACCAAGCTGCCCTATAATTAATATATTTGCTTTCATTTGCAATTTTTTCCTTCCATGTGTTTTCTGCCACTCAACATTGCATCCCTAGTCACCTTCTCTAGCACTGGCTGCACTTTCATTCATTCCCTACATTGGTCATGTTGGATATGCTGAGAGAGGTATAGGCCTCACTTTGACCAGAACAGGCAAGGAAATCCCTTCTACTGGGGCACAGGTGTTGGGCCCAAGAGTCCTGTTCCCAGCCCTGGTCAGTGAGTCAGGGATCTAAGGGACATAATAGGAGAGCAGTTACCTTGTCACGGAGACATGGGGTTCAGGTTTCCAGCCCTTACTATATTTGGTAGAGGCAGAAAGTCCTGATTGTCTGAAAGTGTGGCTACAAAGAGTACTAGTCCCAGCTCTAGTCAATAAGTTATGGACCTAAAGGCAGGTACTTGTGGTCCAGGTGCCACCTATTACTGATATAAGTGGTTTGGGGGGATTCCAACAGGAAAGGGTGGATTCCAACAGAAAATGACAACACCAAGAGGTGGTATAGTAGTGCATTGATACCACTAACAGACACCGGGGATAGATGTGAACAAGGTCCACAGGCCAATGGGGACAAGCAGTAAAAGATAGGAAGGAATAGGGAAGGAGAGAGGAGGGGAATAACCTAGAGGAGAGTGGAATTCTACTCAGAGAGTTAGGCAATCCCTGTGAGATAGAAGAGTGATTTTCTAGGCATCATCTGAAGGTGGAAAACAACTGTCCATTCAAGGTCCTGGCAGTGATTCCTTGGGTGACTCTGGATTTGAATGGGATTTTTATAAGAATCTTCAAGGATATTCCTTTCTGACCATCTGTAGGTTGATGGGGTCTATCTCTAAGTACAGAGTAAGTGAAGGCCTGCCCAGTATTCTGACTTTGACCACCTTGAACATGGTGGTTTGATATATATAAGAAACAGAGTAGGGGATATTCCTTTATCAGATACACAGTCAGGGAAGGCTAAAGTGTGAGAGTTCAGCAAGTTAGCTAGTAAGTCTCCGCAGCAAATTTAAACTGTGTCACAATTCAAAGTTCCAAGATAGATTCAGAATACAAAATGGAGTCTAAAAATATCAAAGACCCTCATGTACAAAAATATTTATAGCCACTCTTTTTATGGTGGCAAAGAATTCCAAATTTAGGGGATGCCCATCAGTTTGGAAATGGCTGAACAAGTTGTGGTATATGAATGTAATCTGTGCTATAAGAAAAAATGAGCAGGCAGACCTCAGAAAAACCTAGAAGGACTTGAATAAACTGATGTTGAGAGAAGTGAACAGAACCAGGAGGATACTGTACATAGTAATAGCCACAATGTGCAATGACTAACTTTTATCTCTGCTTAGCAACGCAAGGATCCAAGGCAACTCCAAATGACTCATGATGGAAAATTCTGTCCACATCCAGAAAAAGAACTATGGAGTCTGAATGCAAATTGAAGCATATTATTTGCTCTCTCTTTTTCCCCCTTTTTTGTTTTTTTTTTCTTTCTCGTGGTTTCCCATTGGTTCTAATTTTTCTCTTACAACATGACTAATGTAAAAATAGGTTCAATATGAATCTATATGTAGAGTCTATATCAAATTACATGCTGTCTTGGGGTGGGGAGAGAATTTGGAACTCACAAAGTTGTGGAAGTGAGCAGTGGAAACTAAAAATGAATATTCAAAAACATCCAACTATCACATAGTGCATATTTTCACCACATTGGGGGAGTGGGAAATACCCCATACCTCCTATGGCAACTTTCAGACTCCTCCCCTAACACCATCACTCAACAGTCTTTCCTCCCATGAATACTCTTCAAATTTATCAACCAATCCAGATTTCCAGCCATTATTTAGGACATTTTCCTTTTCCTCAATGAGTTTAATGTCAGACTCACACTCTTTCCTCCAAGCTACTGTCCTCATATTGGGAGACTTCAACATAAGTATGGATACTCAAATACTCTAATCTCCCAGTTCTTTAATCTCCTCAATTTCCACAATCTCCTCCTCCAATCCACCTCAGCTACACACAGACTTGTTCATATTCTTGATCTTGCCATTACCCATAAGTCTTCTACTCCATGTTCATGAACTCCAAAAGTTATTAAACAGAATATCTGTTTCCTCTACAGCCAAGTCTATAAGGACGCTTCTTTTATATCCATGAGATTCTCTTCCTATTCTCAGTTATTCTTGATATACATAGAGTGTCCCTAAAGTCTGACCACATAGGAAATCTCATTTAACTATGCATATTTTCAAGAAATGAAATTAAATTTTCAACAACATTTAAGTTAATTAGCATAAAATTTAGCAGTGACAATTTCATGTGGAATGAAAGCTTTCATTAACTATTGGGGACTATTTTCATATTAATGAGATTAATATAATTTAATTAATTTAATTAATTGATGAGATTTCCTATGTGTCTCCTGTGTCTTCCTAAGTCATCCTATGAAATCTCATTTATATTAATTAAATAAAATGTTGTTGAAAATTTCATTTGGATGTTTCAACATTCAGAACATGAGGAGAGTTGTTCAGTCACCTTATCTATCACCAGTTTAAACCCACAGATTAAAAAAGAATCCACTAAATCTGCCCTAGGGTAACTACTTTACAGTTAGAAAGCCCTTACTACTACTCCAGAGAATAGACTTAGAAGTCATTCTATTCAAGCCCAGAGCTAAACCTCCATGCCCACCATGCCTAAGAATATAGAGTTACAGCCACAGCTGGTCTATCATTACCTTCCTTCAAATATAAGTGCAGGGCAAAGCCTTCATAAATCCCCACGAAAAGTCTTTCTCTCAGTTTCCCTATCAGAATGCAAACACTAACAAGTGAGACATAAAATCGAATACAAGCTTCAACAACATGAAGGTGTCAGTTGTTCATTGAATTTTCCTTTTCCTTTCTCCTTTGCAATGTCACTGGGAGACATTTGAGACATACCTCTGTGGCCCCCCTTCACTTTGGGCATTTTCCCAAAAAGTATCTTCTGACCATGACATGATTTTTCTCCTCCATGATTGGTGATCAATTGATAAACACAGTATCAAGCATGATATCATGTTGGTAAATGGTGATTCCTCAAAGGGTACTGATTCTAATTAATGAGGCAAAGAGCATGAAGTACTTAAGCATGAGGAATATGGATGTAGTATGTTAAACATGGAATGTGTCATTTTCTGGGGCACATGAAGGACAAATTTCATTCTCATCTCAGAACCAGGCAGAGGTTTTGGTATGGCCACAATTATACTCGACATGGATATTTTGTTCCCTGAAAATGAAGATAGCCTTTGGGGATCCAGGAGACACAAGCTAAGAAGATGATAGCCAGATTATAACTGGATGACATATAACAGCTAGACCAATGGGCCATACCTCTCATGTGATGTAGGAGAATCTGAATGTAGAGTCATTTTACACTTTTTTCCCCGAAGGATGGGACTGATGATGTCTTTAACAGTTGTGACAGGGATAACTATTTGCCCTCAGTAGTGTGTGGTTTGATGTGATTAAAACACCCCATGGCTTCAGCATTCTGTGTAGCCTGGCTCTTACATTGGTTGTTAGACTGAACCTCATCCTGGTGGCCAACAAGTCACAACCTGTTAGAGCCTCAGACTTGGGTGCCATTACAAAACAGTGGCCAGTATAAAAGTTGTATGGTGTTCTAGGGCTGTTACAGGCCTGTTACAGCACATTGTTAGAGTCCTCAATAGTATCAGCCTGTGAGTCTTTGCCCAATAGAGGTGCTACCTGGTTTTCTTGATTTTCTTAATTTTAACTTTTGTTTCCCAGTGGCTCAGGAATAATGGAGTGTAATGTGAGGAAGAGGTCCTGTTATAGTTTCAGCATGTTGACCATCAATAGGTTGTAGGATGTCCAGGTGGACTGTGCTACTGTTTCTGAGTGGTGACGGGTTGATTTAAGTGTAGCCTGGATAGTGAGTCTGATATATCCTTGGCATGGTGGTCAGGGGTAGAGGGAAGTGCAGTCTGGTAGTTGGAGGTAAGTAGATATTTTTGTTGTTCAGTTGTTTTTCAAGTTCTTCATGACTCTGCTTGGGGTTTGCTTGGCAAAGGTACTGCAGTGGTTTGCCATTTCCTTCTTTCCAAGTATTGAGAGGATCTGATAAATTTGGGTTGGTGGTCCAGGCCTACTGAAAGCACAGCTGGGTAATCTGGATCATTGGCCTAAAGTCAAGGTCCAACAGAGCTTCTTGGTTTTTAGGATTCAATGAAAGTGTGTCCTGGACATCAGGCCTTAATTTAAGCTCAGTCTAGTAGTCCAGTCTGAAAGTTCTGTGGACTTATGACAGAAGAACAATGGTGCATTAACACAAATACTTGGAACTTGAGGAAGTTTAGCCTGATAAGCAGGATACAGGAAAAACTCAGGCTGGTGGTCTACACCCGATGGAATTGTAAATGAAAGGTCAGTTCCTGGTAGAGGCTATGTTCCTGATGGGCTAAGGCAGGCCCATCCTGGTTATGCCTTGTGGAGTCAACTCTTCCTGGCTGTTGAAAACTGATACTTGTGTGATGATACCGCAAGTACTGTATGGTAGTTCCTATTCCCAGGATTAGTGTATAATGAATTTTGTAACCTGATGATTTAGGCTAGATGGAACCTAGGTTCAAGCATAATGGACTGAGCATGATTTTAAACTCTATATTTTAAAAAGGAAAATAATTTGCATTGAGTTGTGGTTTCTAAGGTTATGTTTAATATTTCTGATGTTCTATATTTTTATGGAGTTTTATATCCCAGGACATTGTCAGTTTTTGCAAAGGCAGGATACATAGCTGAGAAATGTATTTACTCCTTTCAGTTCCTTTTCACTAATCACCCAAGATCTATTATATCTAACTTTTCTAAAATTCTGTTTAGGTCCTTAATTTCTTCTTGTTCTATTAAATATGTCTTATCCAAAAGGAACATATTGAGGCCCCCAATACGTTACATTTTTAGGCAATATATGCATAATATTCTTTAGAGATACCACAATTTTGCTGTCTTTGGCTCTCCAATCCAATTATCTGTTTATTTTAAAGATATATTTTTTCCAAGGCTTTGGCAACCTTGCCATACTTCCATGATTTAAATATAAATAAGATGAAGCATTAAATTCTCATTGACTACAAACTTGCTAGAAAGTCACATGATGATATATTTGTATTATAACGTATTGCTTTTACATAATATGTGTATATATTATAATTATTGTATATTACTTTGCAGAAATAGTTAAATGAACTGATGTATTTTAGTTAGCTCGAGCACTAAAATATACTTTTAACTTCCAATCATGAAGAAAATAGTCATTTTTATTTTTCTAATGAGGCTAAGAGTTGTTAGGGAAAACGAAATCAGAAAATCAAGCAACTTGTTGGAATTCTACTCATCCTACTTCATCCTATCTGTCTTGAGGGTTGCTTTCCTACATGTCTTTCCAATTTGCATTAATAGAATTGTATGTGTTCAAGGTCTCCAAGAATGTTCTGGCAACATCTGAACACTCAACGATCACCTGAATACTTTTTTTTAGCACTGATGACTTCCAAAAACTAAGCAAGGTAACAACTTTGATAATAATAAGTGTCAAACTCACAGGAAAAAAGTGTAGAAGTGGAGGGGAATCATAGGATGAAACAAAAAGCCTTAAGGTGGAAAACAGCACCATCTGGTGGCTGAGATATGTTTGGACATCATATATTTGTGTGTGTGTGTGTGTGTGTGTGTGTGTGTGTGTGTGTTCTATAGGAAAACATTATTTGTAGATTGACACATATATTCCTAATATAAAATCAAATATTAATTAGATAATAATCTACCTTTTAAATTATATTTAAGACTGACCCTAACAGATTCAATAGAGCCTTCAGATTTCAGATTCAAGTAATGTATATATGGACCACAAAAACTTGAGGGTAAAAAAATTTGAAACAAAAATTAGAAGAGACAGTTGAGCAAAGGGTTCATCAGTATTGCTCTTGTCTAATATTGCTATCAGAGTGTTCTGTAGTGCTCACATGCAAAGAAAAAGAAGCAACTTCCTACTACCTTAAAACTGAATTAGTGAAAATTTTATGCCATTCATTATTTTAAGGATTCTGTTTCGAGGAAAATCAAGAAAGAAAAAGACCAGAATTAAAAGCTGTGTGTATAGGATGGGGAGGGGGCATACAGTGTGCAACAGCGGGAAAAGCATTTACTCTGAACACAAAAGGATTTGAGTTCAAACTTTGTATGCTCCTGGACAAATCACTTAACTATCCTTGGTCCTCATTTTGCCTAAAATTTTGATAGCCATACTTCTCTTTCAGGAAGTAATAAATGGGGATTTCTTAATAGTATTTCTTAATAAAATGTGAAATTTCTTAATTTCACTTTCAGGCAGCAGGTCCAGTGGGTAGAGAGTTGGCTTCAGATGCATCTGCTGACATGTAGTGGTTTGTGTGACCATGGGCAAGTCCATTACATCTAAGTGCTCTAGATAGCCCTCTTAAAACTCAAAATTCCAGAGAATATAAATTAATTATATTTATCCAGTGTTTTAATTTGTATTAGCAGTTAGTGTCCTATCAAGTTATTCTGTAGTCCACAGCCTTAAAAAAAAAATGTTGTCTCTGACTTCAATTTCAAAATAATAAGAAGAGCAGACTTTTCTGATTTTATTTAAATCAAAACAAAACTTGAAGTAACACTTTGGGGATATTTTTTTAAGGATAAGAATTTTATAAAGTAAAAATTTTAAATAAGGAATAAAATAAGCTGGGCTCACTTGGGACATTAATGTAGTTGCTATGCTAAAATCAGTTTGAATCACTAAATATTTTAGAAGTAAAAAAAAAGTTGATTTACCCTTTTGTGTGTTTTCTAAATTTAGATTTTTAAAAATTTAATGAACTTAGCTTGTATAATCTCTCAACTGTTTTTCCAAATCATAACCCTGTATAGTGATTCTTTCTCCCCCAAAGTGACATATGTTTCAGTAGATAGATTTTAATCATTTGGCCAGACATAGATGATTTGACTTGCAGACAGAGCCTAATGGTGAAAAGATGTTTGTTAATAAACTGTTCTATTCAGGGCATGATGTAAATATAAACAATCCATTAATTTGCAGTGATGGTCAGTGTGTTTGGTGTGTGCATATACTCATGTATATAATTCAGAACATGCTTCCTAGCTATTAGAAATGGAACAGAAATTTAAGTAAATTCAATGGCATATGTTCATTTTTATTACTAATTAAGCTCTTTAAACAATAGAACTGAATGTACGTTTCCTTCCTCTCTGAGCTAATGCATAAAAAGAATGATCAACTAAACATGTAAAGGTTGAAAGGAAGATATTGGGTACAGAAAAATGAGTTTCAGAGAAAAAATGCATGTGCCTGTGTAAGAAAATTCAGTTCAACATGCATTTGCTATGCACATTTTGGAGGATGAATATGCTAAGCATTGGAAATAAAAAGACAGAAATGAAATAGTTTTGCTTTCAAGAGGTTTCTATTTTAACATATGGACAGATAAATATAAAATAGTCTGAGGAGGGAGAAAGCACTAACTAGTAGAGGCAGCACCTAAGTCATGACCTTGAAGGAAGCCAAGTAGCCAAGTAGGTGGGAAAAGGAAGTTTGGGAAGTTTGTTACATAGGCCAATTTGTTTGGAATAAAGTGTGTGAGAGGTGGAATAACATGAACTATATCCAGAAAGGTAGGTTGTGAAGTGCTTTGAAAGCTGAGGAATTAGCATTTTGTCCTAGTGGAAATAGGAAGCACTGGATGTTCTTGAGGAGTTGGGTGGCTAGTGACCTCTTCTTCACCCATTTCTTTGGCAGGTCTATGAACTTTTAAGTTTATGATAGCCTACCTTATGTACTCTATTTTCTAGACATACTGACCTAAATGCTGTTTGCTATACTGAATTCCCTTTTCCAACTCAAGACCTTTGTACAGGTTGTCCCTATCCCTAGAATGTCCTTTTTCATGCCATTCCCCACTCCATTCATTTTGTCTTATATTTCTTTTCTTATTTCATTAAATGGTCAGAGTAAGAGCCACCTCCTGCGTGAGGCTTTTCCTTATCCATCTGGTGTTATGGGTACTCTCTCCTCAGATAATTTTGTATTTGCTTTGTATGTATTTTTGTACTGATTTGTGTATATGTTTTATCTTCCCAATATAAAAAAAAATTCCCTGAAGGCAGGGGATATTCTTTTGCATCCCCTCTGCCCAGCATGGTGCTTTGCATTTAATAGATGTTGGCTGGACAAATGAACAGATTCCAGAGGGTAGAGATTGCAAACACAGAGACCAGTTAGGAGTCTATTGCATAGGGCCAGTAGAAATGTGGTTAAAGCTTGAACATTTGGTGATAAACATGGTAGTATATAGAGAGAAAAAGATGTGAGAGGTAATAGAAGTGAAATTAAAAAGATTTGACAACAGATTATATATGGAATGGAGTGATTGAGATGAAAGAATTGAAGATAACGCAGAGATCACACACTTCAGTAATTGGAAAGACATTGCTATCATCAATAGAAATAGTGAAATTTTGAAGGAGGGTTAGTTCTTGGGGAAGGTAATGGTGTGCTTTGCAAGTGTTCAAGTTTGAGATGCCTAAAAGAACATCAAGAAGCCTCAGAAGATGTTCAACTGGCAATTGGTAAAGTGAAATTCAGGAGAGAGATGAGGACGCTTAGGACTCATTTGTCTAGGGATTATAATTGACTCTGAGGAAGTTTCTGAAATCGAGATGATCTCACAAGAGAAAGAAAAAACAAAAACAAAATGCAGATGATTGGAGATATCCCTCTTAGGAAGCAAAGCATGGATGATACCAGAACAAGTGAGGCTTAGTTGTAGTAGACAGACAAGTAATATTAATAACTAGCATTTGTACAGTGTTTCAGAGATTTGCAAAGCACTTATATGTTATCGCATTTGATACTCATTAAAAACCCTAAGAAGTGGGGTTATTTATTTTCTCCATTTTCTGGATAAAGAAAATTAGGCTGAGTGGTTCAGTGACTTGCCCAGGTTCACACATTTACTAAGTATCTGATTATCCATTAAAACTCAGAGATCTTTTTTTCACATTAACTATTGAAGAGCCAGCTATATATCTTTCATCTCATATTTGGTTTCAATCAAAATCTCATTCAATCCTGCCTCTATCACCTAACATGCCATCTATGCCATGGTCATCTTCTCATTTGTCAAACACGTTATCTATGCTTTTATCCAAAGTCACTGATTAAAATGTTGTCTATCAGAGAGGCAAAAGTTAGACCCCAAGGCATTCCACTGTACATTTCCATCAAGTTGACCATATCCAATTAATGAGTATTTGGGGTTTCATTCTTTCCACCAGTGATAAATTACTTCTGTAATATTTTCAACTAGTGTACATACAAGCTTTCATTTAAAGACAGTTTCCCATCTCTGTCCATTTTGTTGACAAGGATGATAAGAGTATCTTTGGCAAATACTTTGCCAAAAGTAATCTAGTAATACTAATGTTTATAGCAAGGGTCCTTAATTGCTGTCTAGTAAAAAAAATGGTAATAACTACTTCAATGTAATTACATCTTTTTATCAAATGTTTTATTAACTTCTAGTTTATATCATTCATTTCTGCAAGATTTTGAGTTTCAAATTTTCTCTCTGTTTTTCCCCTACCTACCACCCCAAAATAACGATCCCACTGGATATCCCCTCCTCCAATCTGCTCTCTCCCATATCTTCTCTCATACTTTCTCTGACTTTCTAGTAGAGCACAGTAGATCTCTATGCCCCAGTGCCTGCATATCTTATATCCCAGTTACATGTAAAATAATATTAATAATAATTATATATATATGTATATATATACATATATATATATATTTAACACTTGATTTTAAGACTTTGAATTCCAGATTCATTCCCTTCCTCCCTTGTCACCCACCCTTACTGGAAAAATAAGCAATTCAGTATAGGTTGTAGATGTGTAGCGATGCAAAAAATTTCCCTAGTGGATATATCGTAAAAAAAAAAAAAAACAAAAAAAAAAAAACCTGACTATATGTCCCTCTCTCCTATCCCACCTCCCACTTGTTCTATTCTCTACTTTGATCCTGTCCTTTTTCAAAAGTAGGTGCTTCCAACTTCCCTTCCCCCAGCCTGCCCTCCCTTCCATCCCCCCCCCATCCCCTTCCCTGATACTCTCCTGTAGGGTGAGATACCCTATTTACTGTGTATATCATTCCCTCCAGAAGCTAAATTCAATGAGAATAAGGTTGACTCATTCCCTTTTGCCTTCCTGTTCTTCCCCTCCATTTTAACCATTTTCCCTTTCCTCTTCTATGAGATAGTTTACCCCATTCTGTTTCTCCCCATCGCCTCTCATTATATTCCTCTCTCACCTCTTAATTTCCCCTTTTGATTATCATCCCTTCCTATTAAATTGGTCCTGTGCCCTCTATCTATGTATACCTGTACACATATATACACACACATTCATATGCCCATATACCCTCCTATATAGACATATATAGGTATGTATATATATATATGTATATATGTGTGTCTGTGTATATATATGTATATATATATACATATATATGTACATATATATGTATGTATGTATATATACATGCATTTCTATTCCCTTCAACTATTCTCATACTGAGAGAAATTTCATCAGTTACAATTATCGTTTTTCCATGTAGGAATGTAAATATTTCAACTTTGAAAAGTCCCTTATGATTTCTTTTCCCTGTTTACCTTCTCATGCTTCTCTTGCTTCTTGTATCTGAATGTCAAATTTTCTATTCAACTCTGGTTTTTTCATCAAGAATGCTTGAAAGTCCTCTATTCCATTGAATGACCATATTTTCCTCTGAAACATGATACTCAGTTTTGCTGGGTAGGTGATTCTTGGTTTTAATCCCAGATCCTTTGCCCTCTGGAATATCATATTCCAAGCCCTTCAATCCCTCAATGTAGAAGCTGCCAGAACCTGTGTTATCCTGATTGTGTTTCCACAGTATTCATATTGTTTCTTCCTGGCTGCTTGTAATATTTTCTCCTTCATCTGGGAATTCTGGAACCTGACTATAATATTCCTAGGAGTTTTCTTTTTGGGATCTTTTTTCAGGAGGTGGTCAGTGGATTCTTTCAACCTCTATTTTTCCCTCAGGTTCTAAAACATTCAGGGCAATTTTCCTTGAGGATTTCTTGAAGGATGATTTCTAGGTTCTTTTTTTGATCATGGCTTTCAGGTAGTCCAATAATTTTTAAATTATCTCTCCTGGATCTATTTTCCAGGTCAGTGGTTTTCCCAATGAGATATTTCACATTGCCCTCTATAATTTCATTTGTTTGGATCTGTTTAATAGCATCTTGATTTCTTGTAAAGTCACTAGCTTCCATTTGCTCTAATCCAATTCTGAAGGAATGATTCTCTTCAGTGAGCTTTTGAGATTCTTTTTCTATCTGGCAAATTTGGCTTTCTAAGGCATTCTTGTCTTCATTGGCTTTTTGAGCCTCTTTTGCCATTTGAGTTAGTCTATTTTTAAGGTGTTATTTTCTTCAGTAAGGTTGTTGATACTTTTTTCATGATTTTCTTGCATCATTCTCACTTCTCTTCCCAATTTTCCCTCCACTTCTCTTATTTGGTTTTTAAAATCCTTCTTAAGCTCCTCTATGGCCTGTAACCAGCTCATATTTTTCTTGGAAGCTTTTGGTACAGGAGTTCTGACTTCACTGTCTTCCTCCTGTTCCGTGCTTTGATCCTTTTTGTCGCCGAAATAGAAGTGTAGAGTTTGGTTGCTCTGCTTGCTTTCCTTCGCTCGTTTGCTCATGTTGCCACTCAATTACTTGACTTTTGGGCTTTTTGCCACAGTAGGACTCTGCTACCAGACAGGGAAGCTTTGTCCCAATAGCTGGGGTCTTCTCAGCTGCCGAAGGTATTAGGTGGGTGCCCTCTCTGAAGCCTCCACTTTCTCTGTCAAGCAGGTCACACACCCCAGGACCTCTACCCTAGACCGTAATACAGATCCAAGCAGGTTAAAGCAAGAGTGATTACCCCTCAGACTGGTCACTTGGTCCCCCTACAATCTGCAAGCCAGGAGATGAAGAAGCCACATGCCTGCGGCTGTATGGCCACCATGCCTCAGCTGCTTCTCACCCCAGGGGCAAAGGCTGACTGCACTCTGGAACTACTGGATCCAAAAGTCCACACTGCACTGACCTCTCACTTTGTCCTTAGCATCTATGTGTTGATAATTCTGGAAACCACCACAGCTGTTGGTGATCTGAAGTCCCTCCAGTCTGCTGTTGGCTGTGGCCTCCCTGATGCTAAGACCTCCGACTAGCAAGGGGTTAGGGTCGGCTCCCAGAACACTGCTGGCTTGTCCTCAGAGGGAGGTTAGCTTCTCTGTGTCATTTTGAGGGTTCTGTACCTCCAAAGTTTGTTCAGAGTCCCCTTTTACATGAATTGGAGGAGGTGAAAGCCAGAGCCCTGTGGAAGTCCTGTTTCTACTGTAATTACATTATTTTGTAACTCTAGGTCTTTTATTGCATTTTAAGATGTTCTAAGAATGAATTCATAGGTTTCATTAGATTACCAAATGGGTCCATTACACAGAAAGGTTAAGAAGCTCTGGATACATTTTCCTAATACAGTAGTCTAACATCATTAAAAAAAAAAAAAAAAAGGAAATGAGATTAGATTGGCATTTTTCATGAAAGTGACAATGGCTCTTAGCATGGATCACTTCCTTTACTAAATGCTCAGACTATCCCATTACAATATATCTTAGAATTTTCCAGGAAATGGTATCATGCTTGCTGTTTAAGCTTGCCAGTTTCAACCTCTTTTCTTTTCTTTTCTTTTCTTTTTTTGGAAAATTTGGACATTGCCTTTCTCGAATCCTGCATATCTCTCTCCTATTCTCCACAATTACTCAGAGATCACTCAGTAGTCATTATCTCCTGAGTATTTTGGTGGTGTAAAACTTAATTCAATCTAGACTAGGGACTTGAATAAGGGAGGCTAGATATTTTCTAATCTAACTAGTCCTGTGTCTCAATTGCTTGGTGACCACTTTGTTCTAACCTTCCCATGCAAAGATAAAGCAAAATCAAAGTTGATTTCTTTTGTCTTTTTGCCATGACCCATTATCATCATTCAGTTCATCCATCATGGGGTACTTTGTCTTCCTACCATTCAGTTAATATTTTAAGTTTCCATTAAAGTCAGATTGAGGTCATGGAGTTTCAGCAGATATCTGTAGAGGAGTATATTATTTTAATGTGGCAGCAGAAAATATTAGATACACTTTGTTTCATCATTTAGGGTAGTTATGGTCTATAAAGTTGTCACAAACAAAAGGGTTAGGTTTCTGTTAACTTCTCGTTACAATATTTGGCACTTTTCAGAGTGATCAGTAAATTTCTTCTTCATTTTTCTAAATGTACTGTATTGTTGATTCATTAACCTTGAACTGATGTCCATCAGCACCATAATTCAAGAACAAATGAAGCTTATCTAACAAATATATTTTCTCTGTAAGATTTATCTCAGGCTTCTTGTGCTTAAGGAACACTAGAAATCACTTCAGCATTATAATGGTAATGGGAATTTGAAGATCTTCACTGCCCCTTTATAAGCTAAGGGAATTTGAAACCCTTCCCCCCTTTGAAAATAACCTCTGTCTCCTAACAGGCTGAATGTAATCATATGGAGCCTGTGGTGGGAGGAGTTTGCTGAAAGGTGGAGCAGAGCTCACAGGAAGCTGGGAGTCAGAGCTAGCTAGATGGGGAGGAGTGGACAGGTCCCAGGAAGTCAGTCAGGCTTGTGAATAAATATTGGTTTGTGGGAAGACTAAAGGATGGTGTGGCTCTCTGTGCTGTTGTGGTTTAATAACTTTGTTGTTACTATGAGAGAAATGGCTTACTGGTTTGGGGATTTGGTTTGCTGGTATCTGAATGTTTTCCTTCTGTCTTTTATGTGGAGAGTCTGTTATATTTTGGTTTTGAGCACCATGCAGTTAGGTACATTTATAGTGATTGTGGGCACTGTGAATATTGCATTGGTGGTACAAAAACTACGTTCAAGAACCGTTTTAAAGAAATCACCAAAAAGAAGCATCAAAATGAAAAAATGCCATGAAAAGGACATTTATTTACAGCATGAAAGCTGAAACAAGAGGGAAGAGCATAACTTCATTCATCTGCAGGTGGAAACATGTGCAGGTGACTCAAATTTTTTGCTGCTCATGAATGACCATGAAAGCATCACAGGTTTTTATTCTGGGGTTAGAAATAAATATTAGAAAGTAGGTGAATTCACAAATAGGAAATCTGTCATTTTTCAACTACCCATGAAAAGTTAAGCCTTCCCAAAGACTGATGAAAAGGATGACTGTGTTTCATTATACCTACTGCAAGTGTAAGAAGCTTAAGGGCAGGGGTGGGTGGGAAGGTGTTCCATACTTTGAAAATCCTGTTAAAGGAAATTTCTTTTACTAATGCAAATGAGAAAGTCTTTTGAAATATATAGTCCTAAAGATTTGTCTGGGGCATTGAAAGGTTAGATAATTTGCCCAGGGCCTCATTTCCCACCTGAATGCACTCACTTTGTAATTTTTCACTGATGCATTCAGGAACATTATTAAGAAATCTCATAATCACCTCATAACATCATCTACCCCTCCAATTAGAGGGTGAAGCCACGAACTCAACTTTCACTTGAGGAAACACAGGACAGATCTCATTTCCCACCATGATGTGCTCATTTGGACTTCTCTACTCTGTGCCACCCTCCTTCTCCCCTTTCACTTTTCACTGCCTTCCCTTTTGGGGACAGCTAATAAAAGCACTCCCCAAAATATTAATTGGCTATGCCGTCCTGTATCTGCATCAATTGTCCATTACAGTGTATTATCTTCCCCCACTAGATAATAAGCTCCCCTGAGATTAGGAGCTGTCTTTTTTCATATCTGTGCCACCCTCCTTTTCCTCTCCCCCCACCCCTGGGCTTAGCACAGTGCCTGGAATGTAGGCCTTTAATAAATGTTTAATGATTATGCACTATTTACTATTCCCCAAAGGTGGGACTTGAATCTAGGTCTTCCTGATTCCAAAGCTGTTTCCTTTGTATCAACTATCATATCAACACATGAAATAGTCTGACTGGTGAAAAATTAAAGTCAATTTATTAACTTCTCCCCCCAATAAATTGAATTGTTATCAGAAGTTAATTTGAGGGGGGCGGAGCCAAGATGGCGGAGTAGAAACAGCTCATCCAAGCCACTCTGCCCCCACATTACCCCCAAACGATGTAAAAGGGGACTCTGAACAACTTCTGGAGCCCCAGCACCCACAGAACGACACAGAGAAGCTAAACTCCCGCTGAGGACAGCCCAGCAGCCCTGCAGGAAGGACCAGCGCAGTGGTCTGGGACCTGGCAGGGTGCAGCGAGCAGAGCACAGGAGCCGAGCCCAGGTCCACATGAGCCGAGGTTTTAGCCCTAGGGCGGCAAGGCCAGCAGCCAGCTGGAGGAACCCCAGAACACCAGGAGCTGTGGCGACTCCAGAATTATCAACATAGACTTGCCTGGGACAAAGTAAGAGGTTAGTGTCCTATGGACTTTGGGACTGGTATTAGGGAATGCGTCGGCTCCCTCCCCTGGAGGCTAGAAGCCGCTGAGGACAAACGCCATTTTGTAGTTTTCAGAGGCAGCTTCCGCTCCCAGCCTGCAAATTTGTAGGGAGATCCAGCGATCAGTCTTGGGGGGTAATCGCTCTTGCTTTAACCTCCCTGGATCTGGATTGTGATCTAGGGTGGAAGTCGTGGGTGAGTTTACAGCTTGCCAGAAACGGAAGTTGCCCCCCACACGTTCGGGACGAAAATTCCTCTGTCTGGCCTTAAAGCCATAGTGTGGCAACAAGCCCAAAAGTCAAGCAATTAAGTGGCAACATGCCAAGGCAAAGGAAACAGAAAAATGCAACCCTAGACTCCTATTTTGGGGCATAGAGCGGGAAAAGGACTGTGAGGTCAGAAGTCCTGCTCCAAAAGCCCCAGAGGAAAACATGAGCAGGTTGCAGGCCATAGAGGACCTTAAGAAGGACTTTGAAAATCAAATAAGAGAAGTGGAGGAAAAATTAGAAAGAGAAATGAGAAGGATGCAGGAAAAGTATGAAATGAGGGTCATCAGCCTGACTGAGGAAAACAACACCTTAAAAAATAGACTAGCTCAAATGGCAAAGGGGGCCCAAAAGGGCAATGAGGAGAAGAATGCCTTAAAAAGTCGAATTTGCCAGATGGAAAAAGAATCTCAAAAGTTCACTGAGGAGATTCATTCCTTCAGAGTTAGACTGGAGAAAATGGAAGCTAATGACTTGATGAGAAATCAAGATGCTGTTAAGCAGATCCAAACAAATGAAAGATTAGAAGGCAATGTGAAATATCTCATGGGAAAAAACCACTGACCTGGAAAATAGATCCAGGAGAGACAATTTAAAAATTATTGGACTACCTGAAAGCCATGATCAAAGAAAGAACCTAGAAATCACCTTCAAGAAATTCTCAAGGAAAATTGCCCTGATGTTTTAGATCCAGAGGGCAAAATAGAGGTTGAAAGAATCCACCGATCACCTCCTGAAAAAGACCCCAAAAAGAAAACTCCCAGGAATATTATAGCCAGGTTCCAGAATCCCCAGATCAGGAGAAAATACTACAAGCAGCCAGGAAGAAACAATTTCAATATTGTGGAAACACAATCCAAATAGCCCAGGACCTGGCAGCTTCTACACTGAGGGATCGAAGGGCATGGAATATGATATTCCAGAGGGCAAAAGAACTGGGAATGAACCCAAGGGTCACCTACCAGCAAAACTGAGTATTTTGTTTCAGGGGAAAATATGGTCATTCAGTGGAATAGAGGACTTTCAAGCATTCTTGAGGAAAAACCAGAATTGAATAGAAAATTTGACATCCAGACACAAGAAGGAAGAGATGCCTGAGAAGGTAATCAGGGAAAAGAAATCAAAAGGAACTTATCAAAGTTGAACTATTTACAATCCTATATGGAAAAGCAATAACTGTGACTGATGATATCTTTCTCACTATGAAAATAATGGAAGAAGGGGGTGTGGTCATATGAATACATATGTGAATGTGTGTATATGGTTACAGTTATACATGGATAGAAGGCATAAGTTGAATTTGTTGGGAAGGGAGAATACTCAAGGGATGAAATTATGAGGTGAGAGAGGAAAGTGGCAAGAGGAGATGGGGAGAGACAGGGTAGTGTAAACTATCCCATGCAGAAGAAGCAAGGGGAAGTGGTTGCAAAAGAGGGGGAGAATAAGGAATGCTAAAAAGGCAAAACCACATTCAAACTGAATTTGGTTCAGGGAGAAAATGACATACATAGTAAATGGGATATCTCAACCTGCAGCAGGATAGGGGGAAGGGAGATGGGAGGAGGGATGATGGATGGGAGGGCATCCTTGGGGTGAGGGTAGGTTGGAAGTACCCACTATAAAAGAGGGACAGGATCATGTAGGGAATGGACCAGGTGGGGGGTGGGATGAGTGGGAGGGAAGTATAAGCAGCCTTGTACAATATATCTACTATGATAATGTTTTGCATAGCTAGACATGTACAACATATACTGAATTACTTATCTCCCAAGAGGGAATGAGTGACAAGGGAGGAAGGAAATGGATCTGAAATTTGAGGTCGTAACATTAAATGTTTCAAATATATATAAATACTATTATTAATACTCTTTTGCCTGTAATAGGGAGATAAGATGTGCAGGCATTGGGATGCAAAGACTCACCTTCCTCTAATGGAAAAGTCGATGGGGGCATGGGAGAAGGTATGGGAGAGAGCAGATTGGAGGAAGCGATATCTGGTGGGATTACTGTTCTGGGAGGTTGGGTAGGGGAATAATAGGGGGAAAATGATTGTAACTCAAAATCTGGCGGAAGGTATCTACATTGTTCCAAGTGGTAATTTAATAATTGCCTAGTCAATATCTTTTTTGTAGACAAAAAACAAAATAAAACTTTACGCAAAAAAAGAAGTTAATTTGATATTTTATAAAAGTTCACTGAAATATGTCCATTATCTACAAACAGCCAACTTTAAAAATAAAAATAATGATTACATAAGCTTTTGAGGTTTCTCGCTATGATGCCGTACATGTTTCTCTGTTGGCTTAAGTAATTTAGTTATTTACTCCTTGTGGTTTTTGAAAATGATTATTTATAAACACTGGCCCAGTTAAGCAACATTCCAAATGTTCAACATCTCCATCTTGAACTTCTATGATTTTGAAGATTAAATATAATTTCACTTACTTTGTGGATGGGACAGAATATACCTACAATGGACAAATTGGTTATTGAGCATTTAATGCTAGAATTAGTTGAACAGTAATTATGAAAGTCTAAATGTTTATGATGTTTTACTGAATTATACTGTATTCTTTGACAGAAATGTTACAGCTCCAATGTGGTAAGATATTTTACTTGTTTGGAGAATGCTTTCTCAATCAAAAGCTCAAAGTGTATTTTAAATTTCATCCTTAGTCTCATTCAAAGTGCTAAAAGAATTTTTAAATTTCATCATTATTCAGTTTTTATTAAGATGACTGAAAGAAAATACCTAAAACTTTTAATATTCTTTTAAAAAATACTTAAAAACTGAAAGCGATCATTACAGAAATGAAAAGTTGATCATTGTTTAATAGAGATGTTTCTTATCTTGTTTTCTATTCATGACAATTAATATTTCATTGCAAAAAAGCTGTCAAAAAGCCTCATAATCTCATACTAGAGAAAAGCTGGAGCTTGTATTAATTGTATGTATGTGTGATTAGGTATGCGAAATCTTTTTCTAGTCAATGTATTTCCTAAAAGCAGGTAAGTGCGATCATGTAGTTTTTTCTTATAAAGACTGTTGGCTGCTCACCATTTCCAGAAACATTTTTTTTTATTAATAAATTCTTCAGAATATGCCTGATTATATGGTCAAAATGACTGCTATAAAGAATAATTAGGAAATTTGAATTTCACATATTCTTAAATTTTGATCCAAATTCTATTCTGTAAATGAAAAGTGCAAGTAAGAACTATGGGGACAATTTTTAAAAGTAAATTTATTAATCATATTTTATATCATTGTGTACAATCTCAATTATAAATCATGTATTTAATAGAAAAATTCACAAGGTGCTAAAATAGTTTAAACAGTATTTTTTCATTATTATTTACAATTAATTCAGCCTACCTTGTAAGAAATGTAATTGTCTTAAAATACCTTTCCCTCTCCCCATCTCCCCCAAAATGATAATTTCACAATAACTTACTACGATAGCATCATTGATATCACCTGTCAGTTAGAATTTGAACAGTCATAGTAACAAGTTAAATAGGTGGAAGAGTAGCATGATCAGGACTGTAAATGAGTGCCATCAATTTTTAAAAGGTAGAATAATGAAATTATTTCTACATTTGATTTTCAAAAGCTTTGTTTTGAGTATCAAATGGTAAAACAATTGTGAGGTAATATTTAGCAACAAGCAAAAGCTTGAAAACATTTTTTCACGTGGGTTGTACTGTCCAAGGTTCACCAAGTAAAATAGGAAACATGTTAGCAATAGATCAGTAAAGAGTTACGATTCAGATACAGAAAACACTGTGAAAAAGAAATTCACATTTTATTGGTCAGCCCCTTTTTTATGCTGTTTTGCAAACAAGACTCAATACAAACATAAAAACAGGTTTTACTTATTAGATTATCACTTAATATCTTGGATCTTATTTACAGGAAAAAAAATTTGCACAAAAAGATACATCCAAGAATTATGGGTATGTTTAATAGTAGAGGCAGAATTACTTAGTTCCCTGTCCCCAAACATGCAAACATCCATATACATATTCAATGAAGGAAAAGTGCGTTTAAGAGTGAACATTATTTAAAACCACATTCTTAGACTTCATTGTACTTGATTATAAAAATACAGTTAAATTAAATATGTTGTATGGAGATTCACCATCTATATTGTTACTAAATCTTTCTCATTGTCATTAAAGAAGAAACACAGTTAAATTAATTTTAAGATGGTTTTAATTAGTTTCAAAGAAAGACTAGATGAAATCTTTAAAAGACATAAGCAGGAATAATTCTGTCTTCCAAAGTAAAAATTACTACATACTATGAAGTTGGTAATACATTTGGGTCTAATGAAATGTTTTGACTTTGTCCAAATTCATTTTTTTCTTCAGGTTTTTTAAAAATAATGATTCCCAATATAGCTAAAATTGAGTCAGATAAAAGTCTTTATTTGGACCAATACTTGTAAATTAAAACAATGCTTAGCATTTATCCATTTATGACATCTAAGTTAAAAAAGTATGACACACAGTTGAATACTGAACAGAGTGTGTTTTCATCTACTGACATGGAACATGTGTTTCAATTATAAATGTTGTTAGTTCTTCAAGAAAAAGTACCTCCTGGAAATTATTGTGTATAACAACTCTCCCATAATGTACATAGTCATTATCCCCAAAATATTTGTGTACATGGTAGTGCACTTAAAACTCAAACCCATTTTGACTGAGTGCAATGTACTCTTTATTTTTAGGTGCTACACTGTATATGTACAATCTGTGGCCATACAAAGTAAAAAACGCAAAAAGAAGTGGAAAAAAAGGAGACAAAAAGGAAGAAAAAAGTCCTTCCCTGCAAGAATCAGGCAAAAATACCAGAGGTTTTAGTTACATTGTTGAAAATATTTAAGTAACTGAAGAATTTCAGTTAGGAGAAATAATTTACTGGAAACTATTTAAAACTACGCTGTTAAATTTCCCCTTTCTTAAAATTTAGAGTTGTTTGGGTATAGAACCTTTGGCCTTCCCATCAGATAGGAAAGAGGCCATTTGGGGACCAATGACAAAAATGCACACCCTCTTTTTTTTTTTTTTAAAGCAGTTTAGAAGTATCTCAATAGAGTACTTGCAGTCAGAGTATAAAATTCCTAATCCATCAGCATTTGAAAATGTTTGAGAAGGCATCATAAATGGAAACTTAAGTTTTTCCTAGACCCTGAGGGAAAGAAGACAAGAAGATGAAAATAACCGAGGGTCTTTAGTCCCTTAAAGAACCTGCCCAACCTTAATTGCCGATATTAAAAAAAAAATACACTATGTGTTTCTATAGTTCTTTCTGCTGTGTTTTCTTTAATTCAAGCCACAAGACTACCCATAGGGTTCTTATGGGACATGCAGCATGTGACTTATAAATAAAAATAAAGTTCTATTAGGTAGTATAACACATTAAGAGAAAGAATTGCTTAGATTCTCTTGGTTCATAAAAATAGACTGCCTCCGGGGAGTCCATGGAATATATTCAGGTATTTATGGAATACCTAAAACAGAAAAAAACAAAAACCAAACATGTCAATAATACTGAACATTCAAGACCTAAATAATGATGGATTAATAGTATATATTAAGAATGATTTTTTTTTTGTTTTCTAATAGCAAAAACAGAATGCAACGTAAATTAAAACTCAACTGCACAAAAATTTCATGCAAACTTAATAGCTATTCTTAAAGCACTTCACATTGCATTTAATAATACTCAGTCACTGATGTTATTTCTGGCATCAAATATACATGATGTGACTATAATAGTGTCACTAAAACAATGAATGCTGTGACCATATTTGTTTTGGTAACTGAACTCAGACTTTGAAGAGGTGCTATAAATCTTAACCTTCCACAAATTATAAGATCTCAACATACTGAGCTAAAGTACTAGATGGAAGGTAGGCACAATTATTCCTCAGCATTTTTATCAATTTCTTTTATTACAGTATACAATTACTAATAACAATGGAGTTGTTCCTAAAGTTCCGTCAAATTAAATTTAGAAAGTTCCCTCAAGAACATTCACAAAAACTCTATAAGGTAAAGAGGGCTGAGGTATTTAGTCGTTGTCATGTAGAAGCAAGACAAAGCAAGTATATAGTAAATCTGGGTAACAGGTAATCTTTGCTTACTAAATGCAAGTGCAATTTATTTACAATTTTCTCAGTAATTAAATGTAGTAAGTGCTTTGGAAAGAGTCCGTTAGAATGATACCATGAAGGCATTTATTTTTTTTTTAACAATTCAAGTATAAAGCTTGAAATGTTTGTTTTTCCTTACCTAATGTTTATTTAAATAATTTCTATTCTAGCTTTAAATACAGTGCTGAAATGATTATACATCCAAAACTTAAAATTTTATTATAATTTAGAAGGTTAAGGGATTAAGGAAATATATCTTGATTATTGATATGAGAAAAAAAATCATCACAGTTATGACTATTATTTTTAAGATTATTACTTATTGTTTATTTATTATTATTGTTCTGAAAGTCAGGAGAGTCAGCCTTTAAAAAACATTAGTATACTAATGTTTAAGTCAGCAATGTTCACCATATATCTTGAATCCATAGTTCAGTCTTCACTTGCAAAAGATACTGCAGTGATAGTCTTTTCAGCTTTTAACCATAAAGAATTTGAGCAACAATTTAGAGTATTTCATCCAAAAGAATAAGTGGTTATAAATAAGAAATACCACCTCACATTTGGGGTTACTGTAGCAGTAACCCAGCATAATTAAAAGATTTTTCAGTGATTTACGTTAGCAAATTTTCAATATCTATTAAAAATGATTCTTAAATATACTAATATTTTTCCCACAAAATTAGATACTAACTTTCAGCAATCACCCTGAATTTCATTTCATAGAAGTAATAATATTCAATTTTGCTTGGTTTCTTTATATGATATTGGGATGTGTCTCTCTTTGCCCCCAAAGCATAATCTTCTCTCCTTTAAAATAGTATTTAAGCTGTTTCTCTCTTCTTCTGACTTTCCCTAGAAATAACTGGTTTAACTAGACAGACCTAAGATCTGTTTCCTAGGTTCTTCTATACGGTATTACCAAAAAGCACTGAAAACCTTTTCCGTTGAGTTATCACAGACAAATACAGTTAAGCTACCTAGTAAAATGTTCTAATTCAAATAATAACTAACCTGAGATGTACCTTGCTCCGATTAACATTACCATGCTAGTCACTATAAAAAAGCCCAATGGCACACTACAGAAGATATTAGGGTCACCTGCTGTCATCCAAGGAAGAGGTAATTCCAGTCAAGCAAACCGAAAGAGAGACACATTAAAAAGTGCAAATTTGTGTTAAGAATCACATGAACAGCAAAACAAGAATCACAAAATAATATAGTATATTTTCAAAAGCTAGCAAGGCTATATTAAATCAAAAACATAATCAATATAATCAAGCTTATGACAGTTGGCAATACACAAAGCATGCAACAATAAGTAAGCCAAGAATATACTTCATATGAGCTAGGCAAATCCAAAAAGAATTTTAGGGGAGTTGAAATTAAAAGTTTAGCTTTGCTACTGAACTACAGAACATACTTAAATGAGTGATGCAAGTTTTCCTCCCAAAAAACTTGAATCATTCTTAGAAAAGCAGTACTTTGGATTGCAGGGAAGAGTTATATTAACTTACTGAAAATGGACACTAAACCTTATTTTAGTTAAAATAATAGTTTATTTTATAAGGACATTAAAACTTTCTTTTTAAATGAATATTAACTAGGTTTTGGATACTTAGGAGAATTAAATGTTACTATAGTTGAAACTTCAGCAGAGCACTGAAAATTAGGTATGATTGCTTAAATAGACAACCTAAGTGGAGGGTTGTACAATTCCCTGAGAAATTTGGTAATATTAAGATCATCTTTAATGTGGGTAACAAAAATAATAATTTAAACAGATAATATGATACTCTTTCCCAGACAATGAGAAAATCTGACTCAATCAAATTTAGCTTGATTTTTTAATGCCATATGCAGAATATTTTACTATTATAAAGAAGTTATTGAAAATAAAGTCAGAAATACATAAAGCAGAAGGAAATATAAAAATTCCCATTTTATTTGTGCACTGAACAGTAATTTGTTGGCTGTAACAAAGCAATGTTCTCCCACTCGTTATAAGGGATGATAGTAAATAAAGCAATATATAAAAATCTCAAGGGAAAAATAACTGCCAATTCATGAAAAGTCAATTGGGATAGTCAATCTACAAAAAAAAAAAAACAAAAACCCAACACATTAATAACATGATCAGATGAGACAAATCATACAGAAGAGAATCCTGCCTTAATGAGTACACTTTACAATGTGTTCTTTTGTCCTGTCTCAAAGGAACATCAACATCTCTACAACCCAATCACATTGTTTTAAGCATTGGATACAATAAATTTTGTTTGAGGAAGGTAAGACATTTGTACATTCACAAATCTCCACTTATTTTGATACGTCAAAAGGTTGTGATCGCCTGTAAATAATTCCTTGACAATACTGATCACAGCCTCCTTCCCCATAACTCAGTAGATGATGTATAGAAGCTACTGTGGCTGAAAAAAATCATCACTTTTTGGCCAATCTAGTAAGTTACTCATTTAGTAGCAAATTTATTCAAGGAAGAGGTTATTGTTTTGGCAAGGTAGAACATTTGCACTTAAATATGTTTATAATACATTAAATATTCTGGATAAATTAGACATTTGTTTCAAAATGTTGCTTTGGTGAATTTCCAGAAATCTGTTTAGCATTTTCTTTGAGCTACTTGTGCCTATCCTAGAAGTATGTAAAGTAAAAAGTGCCTGGATTAATTCAGTCATCAAAATCTATAATGTGTTTTAGGTAATACAGTATAGTAGTTTATAAAGTAGTTCACAGTGCTTTGTATAATTTATTATCTTGCCAGATCTTGAGAAATCAACAGGGGAACAGCAAGTCAGGAAAGACTACCAAGTATTCTTCTCTCCCACTCCCCTGAAAAAGACAAAACCTCCCACAAAAGTTTATATATCTGAAGCAATCACTTCCACAGTGTTTTGAAAACCCTTGTCAAATTCTATGAAGGAAATCATAATGAATTCAAATGCAATTTCACCAGAAGGATTCAGAATAGGAAATGTATTATAATGGCAAAACATAGTTTGACAAATTAGAAAGTTATCTAGCAGATAGTTATCCTGTATTATAAAAATAAGTTTCAAGGTTCTACAGCTAGATGCCAGTTAGCAGTCTGGATGTCCTTCCAAGCCAAAAAGGTTTCTACCTGTATATGTAGGTATTATCATCATAAATGGTTTAAAAGGGAAGCATTTCACACTTCACGAAAAATTCTCATTTTTGATCTGTCATACATTTGCACACTTTGGCCAGAAAAAAGTGCTAACTAAAAGTATATATTCATTCCAAAAGAATTTTATTTTATAAACTGAGTTTTAATCTGCTATGGCATTAAAAAAAAACACTGAAGTTTAAAAAACAAAATAAACTCAAGATATCTAACTGTTTATACCATCTGGAATACTGACAAGTGGAAATGAGGAAATTAAGCAATAATTTTTGTCTTAAATAAAAGTTTTGAACATAAAATTGGAGACATTTTCATTGGCAGCTGAAATCTCTAACACGGAAACTACATGACTATTTTCTTGTCCTCATTTGTTAATGTAATAACTATGTGAAATAAAAAGGATAGTGCTAATTAAAGACTGTGAGGGAGTTCTACTTAAAAAAGAAAAGTTACACACAAGCAAATTTCTTAGAACAATAAATTTAAACTAGATTAAATTATCCCAGTATAGGGCAATGTCTCATATTCTTTAATATGGCCCAATGCCTAGGCTTTTAACAGACATTCAGGGAATATTGATTATTAATATTCAAATAGCATCAAAACTGCAAGTAATCTTTGCAATAAACAGAATTGCCACTGCCTTGATATAGAAAGATTATTATCAAAAGAAGATTTAAAAAAATGAGAAAATTAAATTGATTTGATTTTGATTTGAATTAAATTGATTTGACTTCAGAACAATCTGGAAAGACTGATGCTGAATGAAATGAGCAGAAACAAGAGAACACCACACACAGTAACAGTCATATTGTACAATAACTTTGATACACTTAGCTCTTCTTAGGAAAGCAAGGATCTAAGACAACTCCAAAGTGGAAAATTCTATCCACATCCAGAGAAAGAACTGTGGAGTCTGAATGCAGGTTGAAGCATACTATTTGCTCTCTTTTTGTTTTGTGTTATTTTTTCTTTATTGTGGTTTCTCCCATTCATTCTAATTTTCTACAGTGTGACTGCTGTGAAAATATGTTTAATAAGAACGTATATGTAGAGCCTTTATCAGAATGCATGTTGTTTTGGGGAGGGGAAGCGGATGGAGGCAGAGAAAATTTAAAACTCAAAAACTTATGGAAGTGAATGGTGAAAACTAAAATTAAATAAAATTAAGGGAAAAATTGATTTAAAGGGGAAAATGGATTTAAATGAACCCTTTCTGGATGACACAGTGAAAAGAAGGTCTCAAGGTAATATTGATAAAAATGCAAGGAGTATTCCATGTTAGACATTGCAAAAATGAGGAAGAGTGATGATGGAAATAGAGCAAGGGAAGATTTCTGAACCTGGGGCTTGTGAACTTAAAAAAAATCTGATTATTGTCTTTCAGCAGAGTTGGTTTTCTTTATAATTTTATATATTTTATTTTGTGCTTAAAAACATTATGCTGATAGAGATGTGGGAAAATTGGAACAATAATGCATTGTTGGTGGAGTTGTGAACTGACCCAACCATTCTGGGGAGCAATTTGGAACTCCGCACAATGGGCTATAAAATTGTGCATACCCTTTGACCCAGGCAATACCACTTCTAGGGCTGTATCCCAAAGAGATCATAAAAATTGAGAAAGGACCCACATGTACAAAAATATTTATAGCAGCTCTTTTCGTGGTGGCCAAGAATTGGAAATTGAGGGGGTGGCCATCAGTTGGGGAATATAATGGAATACTATTGTGCTATAAGAAATGATGAGCAGGTGGATTTCAGAAAAACCTGGAAAGACTTACATGAACTAACGCTGAATGAAATAAGCAGAACCAAGAGAACATTGTATACAGGATGTGTGTGTGTGTGTGTGTGTGTGTGTGTGTGTGTGTGTGTGTGTGTGTGTGTGTGTGTATACACATACATATACAGGTATATGATGACTAACTTTGGTATACTCATCTCTTCTTAGCAATGCAAGGATCTAAGACAACTCCAAAAGACTCATGATGGAAAATGCTGTCCATGCCCAGAAAAAGAATTATGGAATCTTAATGCAGATTGAAGTATATTATTTGCTTTTGTTTCTTCTTTCTCATGGTTTCTCCCATTGATTCTAGGTCCTCTCTACAACATGACTAATGTGAAAATAGATTTAATATGAATGTACATGTTGAGCCTATATCAATTTACATGCTATCTTGGGGTGCGGAGAGGGGAGAGATGGGGAGAAAATTTGGAACTCAAAATCTTATGGAAATGAATTTTGAAAACTAAAAATAAGCAAGTTAAAAAAAAAAACATTTTGCTGAGAAAGAGTCCAAAGGCTTCTCCAACTGTCAAAAGATCGTCCATGACACACACAAAATGTTTTAAAAAAACAATCACTTCATTAAAGTCTTTTAAAAAAATAATCCTATGGAAAATGCTTATCCACATCCAGAGAAAGAACTATTGAGTCTGAAAACATACTGTTTTCACTTGTTTTTTCTTTGTTGTGTTTTTTTCACTTTTGTTCAGATTCTTATTTCACAACATGACTAACATGGAAATATATTTAACATGACTATACATCTATAACCTATATCAGATTGCTTGCTAGGGAGGGGGGAAAGGAAGGTGGACAGAGAAAATATTTGGAACTTAGAATCTTATAAAAGTGAATGTTTAAAACATCTTCATATGTATTTGGAAAAAATAAAATACTATTAAGTGAGGGGGAAAGGGGAAAAAAGATAAAGGCTAAATCCTATGATAATTGTTTATCTCCACTATGAAAGTAAAAGCTTCTGTTTTGGAACATGAAGAGAATATGTTCACACCACTTTTACTACATTTTCTTAATGATTAGTTTATTTCTCTATGCTCTGAATATCACTTTGAAAATGAGTAAATATTAAACTTAGAGGACTGTCTATAAATAGTTTACTTTAGGTCCACAGATCCTACTTAAAGGCACCCTGACATTTAGTAACTTTCCTGTTTGATATTCCTTTGGAAATTAAAAAGAGTAAATTATTTTCCAGCTAATTTATATCTGCCAAAATCCTTTAAGCAGCCTAGAAAACTGTCTGCTCTCCTTTAAGAAAAATATTCTGAAACTGCAGTATAGTGTAATACAGTATATCATTTACTTCATTCATACCATACCATCAGTTAAAAGTAAGAAATGATATTAAGGACTTTTAAAAATGAAGCTCATGAATTTCCTTATATTTTTTTCTTTTAAAAATATATTGTAAATAATTTTTCTCTGTAATAGCAGAAGTAGTAAGATAGTGACTGATACGGTAGAGCACTTAAAAGCTTAACTAATCTTGACCGTTTAGAAAAAAATGGAGAAAGTCTAGAACATTGACTTTTCCTCTTCTGTAAGTAAGCATTCTTCTTTGCCAAATATTTGCTAAACCAAATTAAGTTACTTTTGAATAAATCATAATCAGCAGTGATAGTGCTAATAGTTAACTTTTTACCATTTGTAGAAGGCTGTCCTGTAGCCCAGCCCATTGATTTCTGCACAGCTTTTTTCCAAGTGGCATAACGAATTTCACTTTCTACAATCGAAAAGGAAAATATAACTTTTACTGTGATGTTTTAGCCATAAACCATTAACATTGCCCTTCATTTTGACCAAATTATTGTAAATGATACTGGTACTTTTATCATTGATCAAGTTTGCTTTTTCAATAGAGAAAAATCTTTATCACAATGCAATATTTAAAAAATTAAAATATTTATTTATGCCCATTAATGCTGGAACTTCAAATAATATTTCATTTTTTTTCTCTAAAAGAGAATCTGAAACCCGTAAATTGTGTAAATTGTCTGTAAAATTATTTGAGATCGCAGTCAATTCATAGTGTAAAGTTTTGAAATTCACTCTAACACTGTTGAAAGTTAAGCAAAATTTCATTTTGAAGATTGTTTTCCAAATAATGTGATATCGGCTTTCTTGCATTAGGAAAAACTTCTCAATTTATATTATAGCAAAAATATGTGCATATCAACTTTCTACTGGCATTATTATAATCTGAGTAACTTATTGCTATAGAAAATATTTTGTTTTCAACATTTACACCACTTATTTGAAATGTTCTTCAGTCATTTTTCAATCATGAAAGCTGCTTGAAGTTTTTCTTTCTGCTTCTATGGTGTATTATCTACATGTAGCCTAGTGCCTGGCAAATAAGCACTTAATAAATGCTTGTTGACTGAGTTTTATGTAATTCTTGTCCATTTCTTTCCAAAAAATCCTCGAGTAGGCATAAGCCCTTCCTTTAGACCTTTTTCCTATTTCGTGGACACCATCCTAATTCTTGGGCTGCCCATCTGCTTTCTCTCACAATATGAACAACCCACATCCTTTTCTAGCTAGGCATAAGGACAGGAATATGTTGTTCAGTTGTCTGAATCATGTATGATTCTTTGCGACCCCATCTGGGACTTTCTTGGCAAAAGAGGAGTTTGGAGGAGTTTGCCATTTCTTTCTCCAGATCATTTTACAGATGAGGAACTGAGGCAAAACAGGGCTAAGTGACTTGCCCAGGGTAACACAGCTAGTCAGTAACTGAGGCCAAATTTGAACTCACAAAGAGGAGTCTTCCTGATTCCAGGCATGACACTCTATCCACTGTGCCAACCTAGCTGACCCTCATTTGAATTAGCTCTCTTTTGAAGATGTCCAAGATTTTCAGTAATACTCCCATGATTAGAAATCTATGCTAAATATAACACAACTTCTAGAAGGCAGAGACTGTTTCATTTTTGTGTTTGAGTTTCCATTGCCCAGCACAGTGCAAAATAACATAATGGGCACTTAATGAATGACCTTAGACTGATGATTGTATGGGTTATGTGAATTTAGTTATCTAATTAACTGAACTTCACTTATAATCTCTATTTGATCTAGATTCTAACATGATATTGGTTATGATTTTATCATCTGCCATGGAATCAACTATAATCCATCTCTATACAGATGAATCCCCACTTCATGTGAACTTCCCTAATCTTTTTTCCTAATCTAGATCATACCAAATGCCTGGGGAATATTCCATCTGGAACTTCAAATTCAACACATCCCAAATGGAACTTACTACTTTCCTCCAAAAAAAAAAAAGCTTTTCTCCCTAAATTTTCCTACTTCTGTTTCAGAAACCTAGGTGTCTTTGTCAATCTGACTCTCGTCCTCCCTATTTCTGTCTCTGCTGCCAACTCATAGGAATTCTACTTCTACATTTTTCATATATCTTACTTATAAGTCTACTTATTTATGTGAGCTACAGATAATTAAGTAAAGAACTTCCATTTTTTTAAAGTGGCTACACTCTGGGGAGCCAGGCAAGTACCTTGCTTTCAGTGCTGCACATTTGGCCTTGGGCTTTGCAGAATTGGCTATAAGGAGATTCTTCTGGGAATAGAATTCAAGTTACTCTATTTACTTTATTGCCCTCAATTTCCTAGATACAACAGGCTGTAAAAATACAGCTACCATACATAACTTGTTTTAAAGGAAAGGTCCTATAGAGAAATTACTTGGAAGTTAATTGTTGTGTCAAAACAAAATGCCTTGATAAAACATTTTTATCACCACTAATTAGACTTCAATTGGAATACATTTTAGTCAGAAAGCTACTTAGCTAAATATTTCATAATCCTATGTGGTTTTATTCTGTAACTTGTGGATTTTATAATCTCCTGAAAACTTCTACAAAATTTTGTTTTGACCCCAGCAAAACTGGACATATTTGAACTATCCAGGTACATAATGCACAAAGCAAACTGTAATAAATATACATATTAAAGCCAATTTGAAAACAAATGTTATTTTCTAAGTTAAGTGAATAGAAACTTTCTTACTGGATTTTCTTGTACTGGAAAGTGAGTTGAATCTAATTGTTTGCCATACTACTGTCCCAATATTACTTAAAAGATCTCTCATGTACAAGTGTCTGTGGCTTAGTTCCATTTACTAAAGCAGGTGCTGATGAGGACAAGCAATGGAATAGACAGCTCTACTCTTTTTGCTGCTATCCCCAGTCCCAGAAAATGTTCTTACCTTCACAGTCATTTCATAGTGTGTGCTGTAGTATGCAAAGAGTTAAGACTATGGATGAATGCATCTGAAATCAATCAATATATTTGGAAGGATGCTTCTAAAACGCATTTTGTATGAACAATAGTGCCTGAATACTAAAAAACCAAGTATTTTTATAAGTCTAAAAACAAAAATATCGTACCCTTTCTAAACTACTCAGTGCACCTCAGTTTTGCTGAGGTAGAAGAGAAAAAAAATGCTTAGCACAGTGCCTGACACATAATAGGTACTTAATAAATGTTTATTGGTTAAAATAATAGTAAGATTTGCTATTCCCATTATAGAAGTTGTTAAAATCACTGAACTTCAAGTCAGGAAATGTGAGGTTTCGGTCTTAGGTCTGTCACTGCCTAACTGTGTGACCCAGAACTCTCAAACTTTCAATTCCTCCATCTATAAAATAGGGATGACACTTGCAAGTATATCTAGGCCTGTTGTGAGGGTCAAATGAGATTGTGTGTTTGTACACACACACACACACACACACAAAATGATGTATTATGCCTGTAATTATATGGTATAAAAATGCAAATTTATAAATAAGACCCCATGTACTTATACATATTTTAAATAAAAAAGCATATATTATAAAACATACAAATATACATATACATATTTTAAAGCAGTGGTGTCAAGCTCAGAAATGGATGGATTTCCTGTAGGCCACCTACTGACATAGAGAACCACAAATTAACATCTATGTTGTACAGTATTTTTGTTTTGTTAAACATTTCCCAATTACATTTTAATGTAGTTGGGCACACTTGGGGAACTTTGTAGCAGCTTGCCTAAGTTTGACATCTCTGCTTTAAAGCATATTCTTTAAAAGAGTTTGTCTTTACCTTCTTCATTGATCTGAGGCTCAAACCGTTCCATTGTGACAGCTGATAAATCTTCAGGTTCAAGACTCCAAACCCCAACTCCTTCTGCAGCACCTGCTGCCATGGCAGCACCCAGTGCTGTTGTTTCAGGCATTGAAGGTTTTACTAAGGCAAAAAAACACAGATCAGTATAAGCAACAGTTAGATATACTTAAAATAGCTTTCAAATTCACAATTTTTATTCCTATCAATTTTGGGGCTCAAAATTTTAAGGCATAAATGTTTACTAACCTACTGGTATACAAAGAATATCTGCTTGAAGTTGCATGAGAATTTTATTGTTGGTCATTCCTCCATCTACTTGCAAATGGCTGAGTGGAATTCCACAGTCTTTATTCATGGCATCCAAAATCTTAAATTAATATAATTTTCTAATTAAAATATAGTACTGGATATATTGTAAATAAGCTTTGTAGTATTCATAGAGAAAAATTTGTTTTTTATTTCTAGAGATAGGAATTAAAGTTGAAAATATAGGTCAATCTCTAATATCTGTACAGAAATTATCTACTCTTCTCTCTTCTCTACTATTCCATTAGTTGTACAAACTAGTTATAATATTAGCTTAAAGAAAACAATTCAGGGCAAAATCTACTGCTTTCATAACTAAATTTTATATACATATGCAATATATACATGTATGTACACATTTATGTAATGTGTAATACACAAATATGGGATATCAGTGTGAACACATTCCCACTATGTTCTAGGGAAAAAAAAAATAAACCTCTACAGAATTCTTTGCTTAAGATTAATATGCAAAACATATGCATTCATTAAATGGTAAGAAAAAGAATAAAGAAAATATGATAAACCTGGGCCTGGTTTTTTTTTTTACCTCTCTTGTTTGGAAACAAACAGCTTCTAATGCAGCAAAAGCAATATGCTGTTTATTGGTGAACTGAGTAAGGCCACAAATAATCCTGAAAACATAAAACAGAAGTTTTGAAGATCAGAATATTAGAAGATTGTCTTATCTGACCGAAAATTTCCAGAAGAGACAAATTTTGGGGGGGGGGGGAATTTGGTGAGGAGAATATATTGGAATAGCACTGAAGAAATAACATTTCTTACATTCCCTAGTTTTATATCTACAAAATAAAGAAAAAATAGGAAACCTAAGTAGCTGAAACTCCTCTAGTTAGATAATGTCCCAGACTATATAACTTCTCCACAAACAGGAGGAATCAAAGATATTGGGGGGAAAAAAAGATTTAATAAGAAGCTCTTGTTAGATAATTTGCATATCTTTAGCACAGTTATGTCCTACAATTACATTACCCTACCCATTTTTCCCATTGGCTAGGTCTGAAAAGTTTCCCTCAAATTACTTAAACTTGATTCTAAGATATCTTTAAAATGGGGGAGCTATGACAATAAAGCAATTAAGTAAAAGCATCAAGACAGAAATAACTATGTCGTATTGTCATCCATACCCTCTTGCACTGGGCTCCCAGTATGGTGCATATAATCCTGAGAACGCTGGAACAAAGTAGCAGCCATAAGAAGTGCCTACCTCATTAGCAAGCTTTTCTAATATGGGGAGAAAAAAAATCTATTAAAACAATGTACAGAAAAGATGACTATTTAATATTGCTCTCTCCCCTACCGCAACTAGTAAAACACTTTCCTTCCTACCACTTAGGACATAAAATGGTATTCTTTTTATTTTAGAGAAAAATTACTTACTACTCTAACAACATAAACCTGGTCTCCAACCCCACTGCAGACAGGAGTGATACTACAGAAATAAAAGGTATGGATTAGGCGGTTGCTACTTTTTACCTTCAATAACCTGGACTGTTCCTTTTACTTTGCAAGTTAGTGAGCAAAATGGGCGCTAGTCATATTTAGTTTTTTTTTTTTTATTTGTTGTCAATCCTTTAGCAACACACTTCTGGATATCACTTTCCTATGTCAAATTCAAAAAATGGATTAAAACATGCATGGGTATATCAAAGGTTTGTTTCATGGGTTTCCATCACCAATGAATTTATCAGCTACTTGTATCTGGTTAATTGGTCCTCCCCTAGTATATAACCTTTAGTAGCCCAGGGTTACACGGATACAGTGACCAGGCAACAGAGTAGGCTTCTGTACACTGATAAGGCTAATGTGAGTAGAGTTAATAAAAACTTTTTAAAGTTAGTTATTCAAAGAAGGAACAAAATCTTCAGGTTTAATCAGCATTATTTAGGCTCTTTCTTTGAACCTTGAGTTTTTGGGATATTGCTTATTTTTGTAAATCCTTAAGTTTTAATCATAATAAACCTTTTGAGTTTAGAGTTTACGGCCCATCATCAACCACAGATTAATATTTTTTCTCACTATAACACTTCATGAAATGTTTCATTTTCATGATTATCAAATCTTAACCTGGATTAAATTGATGCCAATTAAATGGAACAGAAATAACCCATAAAATCATATATGTGGAAATAAACAGTTGATGGCTATGAATTGTATACAACATACACTTGTATATATGCATGAATGTGTGCATTCCAACCCTTGGAATAACATTAGCATAAATATTTATAATTAAATGTTTATGGATTTCCTGCAGTATAGTAGAAAGAATGCTGGGTGTGTAATTCTCAGGCCTGATTTTCAATTCTGCCTTTGCTGCTTCCTATCTATTGATTAGGCCTTGGTTTCCTCATTTCCAAAATGACGGAATAGATGACCACTAAGGTCCCTTCCAGCTCAAAATCTATGATCCTGATTCAGATTTTATAACTTTATTTTATGACTACCAAACAATAAAACTATACTCACCAATTTCCTCTGAAGATTTTAAAATACCAAGATTGTCTCTTAGCCAGCGAACAACAGCACCAGCTATGGCAACTGAGCCCTAAGGGGGGAAAAAATCTTAAATGGAATGTATTCTTAATGTCCAGGAAGGAACATTTTATCACTAGCAAAAAGGTTCCCCCTTCCCCTCTCCTTAGTAGAGGCTATCTATAAATACACTGAACTAGTGAAATAAAATTCACATAACTTTATTGTATTTGTATGTATATGTATGTGTGTGTGTGTGTGTGTGTGTGTGTGTGTGTGTGTGTGTGTGTGTGTGTATTTTATATACCTTAGTTAGGTGGTACAGTGGATAAATTGCTGAGCCCAAAGTCAAGAAGATTCATCTTCCTGAGTTAAAACCTGGACTAGATATTTACTAGCTGTGTGACCCTGGACAAGTCCCTTAACCCTTGCCTCAGTTTCCTCATCAGTAAAATGAGCTGGAGAAGGAAATGGCAAACCATTCTTTTATCTTTGTCAAGAAAACCCCAAACACAGTCATTAAGAATAGGACATGGAGCAGCTAGGTGGTGCAGTGAATAGAGTACTGGCCCTGAAGTCAGAAGGACCTGAGTTCAAATCCAAACTCAGACACTTAAACTAGCTGTGTGACCTTGGGCAAGTCACTTAACCCCAACTACCCTACCTTCCCCCCTCCAAAAAGCAAAAAGAAAAACCAAAAAAAAAAAAAAAAAGAGTAGGACATGATTGAAAAATGACTGAACTGAATATATAGATTACATATATGTATTAGCAAAGGAGAGTCAATAGGATAAATTTTCATTGTGCACCAGCATTTATAGCATACACCTTTGTTATTTTGTCTAAGTATAAAATAATTTTTGTCTCTGTTTTTGAAAACTGAAGATATGCTTAAAGTCACCTGTGCATATACATTGTGTGTGTGTATGTTTTGTGTACATATGCTTATAAGTAAATAAATATATACACCTTTTTAGGGGTAGTTTTATGTCCAAAACAAAGGAAAATAATCAACTATGACATTTACAGGTTGACTTTCAAATAAATATATGATTCAAGAACTTTATAAATCTTGGTCACAACTACTGTCTATCAAGAGTTCTGGTTCATGAATTTTTACTAATATAACTAAATACTAACCGATTTACACTTCTTAGCAGGGGTTAATGTTAAAGCAAGAGGAGAAAGTATAGGGACTTAAAAGAAATGACTATTTGCAGAAATGAATGATGTAAAACAGAAGTTAATAAAGCATTTGTTTAAAGAAAAAAAAAGAAATGACTATGCCTAACAAAAGAGCTATGTTATAAATTTATTAATAGATTTTTCTGTTTTATGCACTAAAATGATTGATATCTAACTTCAGTGATTCAGTTCTAGCATGCTTTATGCAATAATTTCCCTTGTACTCTTATTTTCCACCTAGCTCAAGCCTACCATTCTCCAGTCCCCATCCTCCATTGTGTGCTTTAACTCCTGCTCAAATCATTCAACTTCCCTTCATCCGGAGGATCTTTTCTTTTCATATGTTTTCCATCTTATATTGCAAAAACCTGGCTCTCTGGAAAATATAACATTCCTGGAGACCTTCCCCTGGACTGATCGTTCCATTTCTCATGCCCTTTAACATACTGTCTCGGGGTGGCTAGGTGGTGCAGTGAGTAGAGCGTCGGCCCTGGAGTCAGAAGGACCTGAGTTCGGATCCAACCTCAGACACTTAACGCACATACAAATAAAAAACCTAGCCATGTGACCTTGGGCAAGTTACTTAACCCCAATTGCCCTCCAAAAAAAAAAAACAACATACTGTCTCTTCTTTTTTCTGTCTTATACTCTATTTCCCACTGAAATTTTTGGACCCTTATTCTGCCAACACTCAGCAAACCCTTGTCCTTTGAGGTTTACTCTGTTCGTTATATTCAGTCTACATTCTTGTTTCTGTGATCTACTAGCTTCCAGGTGGCTGTTCTTTCCCTTCTAAGTGCCCCCCCACACACACACACACACACACAAATCCACACACAGAACACTTTCCAATCTAGGGACATTGATACATATGCTGGTGTCCCTCTTATTTCACCACTGCTCATAACTGCTATTGAACTCCCACTCTCCTCTCACATCACATTCTCCTCTCCTTCCATCTTTTCCTCAGCCATGCTCCTAATTTTTGCATATTGCCTCTTCAATGAGAAAGTGACCTCTGAGAGCAGGGACTATAGTAAGTGTTGATTTACAGATGTATAATAGAAACCACCAGTTACTCCATTTCTTTCTCTTCTCAGTCCATCACCTCAGATCCCTCATCATTTCCTTCCCTTCATAGTCTTGACCAACCAAGTTGAAAACTTAAATAATATGCTATCCTCCATGCTTGAATCTCTTGCCGCACGCCCCTCCTTTTCTTGTTTATGCACTGAGCATCCTCAATAATCCTCACTATCTTCCTTCTTTACTTGTACTCCTGAATTACCATTATATAATCCTGTCAACTGTGTTTTCTACAAATTTTTGATAGAGTACAGGGCCTGGAGTCAGGAAGACTCATCTTCTTGAGTTCAAATCCAGTCTTAGCACTTACCTACTGTGTGACCCTGTGTAAGTCTCTTAACCCTGTTTGCCTCAGTTTCCTCATCTCTAAAATGAGCAAGAAAAGAAAACAGCAAACCACTCCAGTATCTCTGCCTTGAAGAAAACCCAAACAGGACCATAAAGAGTCAGACACAACTAAAAAAGACTGAATGATAACAGTTAGACTCTCATTGCCACAGGGCATAACTTTTATTGATTCCATTGCCCTAAACAGCTGAAAACAAGTCTAGATCATCTCTTCTCAAGCTTCCAACTCATTCTTTTTATCGTCTTCTCCTTACATCCTGTTTCTGAGAGATAGCTCTTCTTGTCAATGTCACTTACTCTACTTTTGCCCTCTATCTTATCTCCCTTAGGACCCTGCCCCACCACTCATTACTTTTATCATGTTAAGTATCTCTTTATCCATTGGCTTTTTTTCAATCATCTACAAATACGCATCTATCATATTTTAATTAATTTTCAATTAGAAGAAATGTATATTTTGTCCCTCATTCCTATACTCATTGAAAAATAAAATCTTTTGAGAAGATTCTGTAAATATGTCAGAGTAGGTAAGAAAATCTAGGCTCTGAAGATTTTCCCACACAAAAGAGTTAAAATAGCAACTTAGAACACCACCAGCTGTGGCATTTCCAGAATTACCAACACATAGATGCCATGGACAAAGTGAGAGGTTAGTGCAGTATGGGCTCTGGGACTCATTAGTGAGGAAAGCACATCAGCCTCTTTCCCTGGAGGCAAGAAGCCACACTGAGACACAGGTGGAAGCTTCAGTTCCTGGCCTGTAGACTGTAGGGGGACCAGGCTATCAGTCATAGGGTAATCACTCTTGCTTTAACCTTCTTGGATCTGGACTGTGGTCTGGGGTGGAGGTCTTGGGGTGTGTGACCAGCTTGCCAGAGCATGTGGAGGCTTCAGAGAGGGCAACCAACTAAAACCTCCAGCAGCTGAGAAAAACCCAGCATTTGGGACAAAAGCTCCCTGCCTGGTGGCAGAGTCCTACTATGGCAACAAGACCAAAAGTCAAGTAATTGAGTGGCAATATGCCAAGGCAAAGGAAACAAAATGAACAGAAAAAGTCAACATTAGATTTCTATTTTGGGGGCAAAGAGGATCGAAGTATGGAACAAGAGGAGGACTGGGAGGTCAGAACTCCTGCACCAAAAGCACCAAATGAAAATACGAACTGGTTACAGGCCATAGAGGACCTTAAGAAGCAGATAAGAGAAGTGGAGGAAAAATTGGGAAGAGAAATAAAAAAGATGCAAGAAAAGTATGAAATGACAGTCAACAGCCTGGCTGAGGAAAATAACACCTTAAAAAATAGACTAATTTAAATGGCAAAAGAGGCTCAGAAAGGCAATGAGGAGAAGAATGCCTTAAAAAGCTGAATTTGCCAGATGGAAAAAGAATCTCAAAAACTCACTGAGGAGATTCATTCCTTCAGAATTAGACTGGAGCAAATGGAAGCTAGTGACTTTATGAGAAATCAAGATGCTATTAAGCAGATCCAAACAAATGAAAGTATAAAAGGCAATGTGAAATATCTCATGGGAAAAACCACTGACCTGGAAAATAGATCCAGGAGAGACAATCTAAAAATTATTGGATTACCTGAAAGCCATGATCAAAGAAAGAATCTAGAAATCATCCTTCAAGAAATTCTCAAGGAAAATTGCCCTGATGTTTTAGTGCCAGAGGGCAAAATAGAGGTTGAAAGAATCATCACCTCCTGAAAAAGATCCCAAAAAGAAAACTCCTAGAAATATGTTAGCCAGGTTGCACAATTCCCAGATCAAGGAGAAAATATCACAAGCAGCCAGGAAGAAACAATTTGAATACTGTGGAAACGCAATCAGGATAGCACAGGATCTGGCAGCTTCTACACTGGGGGATCTAAGGGCATGGAATATGATATTCCAGAGGGCAAAGGAGTTGGGATTAAAAGCAAGAATCACCTACCCAGCAAAACTGAGTATCTTGTTTCAGGGGAAAATATGGTCATTCAGTGGAATAGAGGACTTTCAAGCATTCTTGAGGACAAAACCAGAGCTGAATAGAAAATCTGACATTCAGATACAAGAAGTAAGAGATACTTGAGAAGGTAAACAGGGAAAAGAAATTATAATGAACTTATCAAAGTTGAACTATTTACATTCCTACATGGAAAAACAATAACTGTAACTGATGAAACTTTTCTCAATATGAAAATAGTTGAACAACGGTATATGGGCATATGAATACATATGTGAACGTATGTATATATGTTTACAGGTATACACAGATTGGGGGCACATTTCGAATTTAATAGGAAGAGATGATACTTAAAAGGTGAAATTAAGAGGTGAGAGAGGAATATAATGAGAGGAGATGGGGAGAGACAGAATGGGGTAAACTATCTCATATAGAAGAGGCAAGGGAAAATGGTTACAAGGAAGGGGAAGAACAGGAAGGCAAAAAGGCAAAACCTTATTCTCGTTTAATTTGGTTCAGGGAGAGAATGACATCCATACTAAATATGATATCTCACCCTACAGAAGAGTAGCGGGGAAGGGGATGAGAGGGGGAATAATAGAAGGGAAGGTGGGAGGGAACGGTGGGAGGGGAAAGTTGGAAGCACCCACTTATGAAAAGGAACAGGATCAAAGTAGGGAACAGACCAAGTGGGAGGTGGGATAGAAGGGAGGGAAATATAGTCAGTCTTTTATCTACTATGGTAATGTTTTACATAGCTACATATGTACAACATATACTGAATTACTTATCTTCCCAGTAAGGGTGGGTGACAAGGGAGGAAGGGAATGAATCTGAAATTCAAAGTTTTAAAATCAAATGTTTAAAAATATATAAATACTATTATTAATGCTATTTTACATATAATTGGGAAATAAGATATACAGGCATTGGAGCACAGATTCAACTTGCCCTACTGAAAGTCGAAGGGGGTATGGGAGAAAATATGGGAGAGAACAGATGGGATGAGGAGATATCCTGTGGGACTGGTATTCTGGGGTGGGGGGAAGGGAAAAAATGGGGAAAAAATTGTAACTCAAAGTCTGGAGGAAATGTATAATGTAAACCAGAAGTTAATAAAGCATTTGGGAACAAAAAAAAAAATCAATCAACAGAGATGGAAGAAAAACTAAAAAAAAGAATAATCCAAGAAAAACAAGAAGGTTATAAAAGTAAAGTTAACCAATTAGAAAAGGAGATCCAGAGCTTTGAAAATTAGAATTGGGCAAAGTGAAGCCAGCGAAATTATAAGAGATCAATAAATAATGAAATATAATATGAATAATGAAAAAAATAGAAGAGAGTGAAACATAAAACAATAGATTTCGAGAACAGATCAAGAAGAGAAAATATAAAAATAATTGTAATAACTAAAAGTTATGATCAAAAAAAGAATCTTGATAAAATACAAGAAATAATTAAAGAAAAATCCCTGGAAGCATTAGAACAAAGAGCAGGGGGTAGGGAGGGAAGTAGAAATAGAAAAAATCCATCGATCATCACTTAAAAGAGATCCTATGAGGAAAACTCATAGGAATATCATAGTCAAATTCCAAAACCCCCAGCTCAAGGATAAAATATTAAAAGCATCAAGATTAAATCAATTTAAATATGATGGAGCCACAGTTAGAGGACCACAGGTCTTGAAACACAATACATCAAATGGTAAAAGAACTGGGGCACTGGCCAAAAATATCATATCTTGTAAAGTTAACTAGTATCTTGAATGAAACAAATGGAAATTTGATAAAACTCTCAGACTTTCAAGACTTTGTTCAAAAAAACTCCTGAACTTAATAGAATATTTGACATATAACAACTAAGAGAAATATAAGGTACATACCAAAGGCTGAATATAAGGGATTCACAAGGACTGTTTACTTTTTATATATGTAAAATGTAAAATATATGTCTAAGATTCTTATTAATAATTGGGTAGTTCATAAGAAAGACTGGGTAAACCTATAATATTAATTTGAATAGTAAAATCATTTAGGAACAGCTAAAAAGAGTAGTTATTTAAATAAATGAGGTGTAAGAGGAAGAATCGATACAGAGGCATTAGATGGGGGAGGAGAGCTAGTAGTCATGGTAACCTACTTTCATCAGGAATGGGTTTAAGAGAGAACAATACATTTATACACACACACACACAAACACACACACACACACACACATATTTAGAAAAATACAAAAAAGTCTTATAAAATCATAAAATGGTAGGGGTATAGGGAGGGGGGAGAGGACAAGGGAGGGATCTTTAGAGGAGAGAATGAGGGGATAGGTAAAATAGGGGTATAGAAGGGTGTTTAGATTTATGGGAATGGGAGGATAAAAGAGGGATGGGGGCAGGCAAGTAACAGGAGGGCAAGGTGGTGGATATAAGTAGAGGAGGCAGGAGGGATAGGAAACAAAAAATATGCACAAACAAAAACAAAGATCAGGAGCAGAATATGTTTGGGAAGCTGTTTATATACATACATGTGCATATGTGTATGTATATATCTATAGCTATAGAGAAATATATCTAAACTTTATTGTAACCTCCAGGGGGAAAGGGGAAGGGAAAAAAGAACAAAGTAAAAAGATGCACAATAGAGAACAAAAGAAAACCCATGAGAATGCAAAGATGGACACCACTCAATACAATGTGTATTATTTATTATACAGGCTTTCTTGAAATGAAAATTTACTGTTACATATTTCGAATCCTCTCTCACATTCTGCTATGCACACGGCACGCTTTTTTCTTTCTTACTTTATATTTAAGTTCCAATACTTCAGTTTGACATGTTTTTGTTTCTTTTCTCACCATGAGTTCAAAACAAAATTTTTTAAAAAAGAAAAAAAATCTTTGTAAAAGGTATGCGATAGTCAAGTAAAAAAAAAAATGGTCAAAAAAAAAAAGGGGGGGTGCGGCTAGGTGGCGCAGTGAGTAGAGCGCTGGCCCTGGAGTCAGAATGACATCAGTTCAGATCTGGCCTCAGACACTTAACGCACACACAAACAAAAACCTAGCCATGTGACCTTGGGCAAGTTACTTAACCCCAATTGCCCTCCAAAAAAAAAAGCAAAAAAAAAAAAAATTGTCAAGCCAATTCCTGAATGGGCCATATCCAAAAATATGACACATTCTGCATCTTGAATCTATCACATGTCAGAAGATGATTTATACAGTTCTTCTGAATCATGGTTTCTATAACATTAGGGGGAAAGCCCTTTACTACACACTTCTGTATCCTTGAGTTATCATACTATATCTTCTCCCTTTTAACACACAACTCCTGGGGAAAAAATCATTTATATTTTACATCCCCATAATTCATTTTACTTCTCAAATGTTAGCAGGGACTCATCCCATAACTACACTGAAAATGTTCTCTCAAAGTTTCCTTTAAGGTTCCAAGGCCTCTTTAATTGTTAAAGCAGATGGCCTTTTGTCAGTCCTCATCCTTTCTTCAGCTTTTGATGCTACTGGATAGGCCACTCTTTCCTGATCTGGCTTTTGTAACACTGTTCCTGCCTGATGTTCCTCCTATCCATGTTACCACTCCTTTTCAGTATTTTTTGCTGGATCATCACCCATCTCCTATCCTTTCCTATGAAGATTTTTTTGGGCTCCTTCCCTTTTTCCCTTGCTAAACTTTCTCTTACAAATCTCAACAACTTCCATGGATTTAAATCCCATCTCTGGGATCTAAAACACACACACACACACACACACACACACACACAGAGAAATGTGTGATCTGAATCTCTCTTGTAAATTCTAGGCCATCAAGAAATTAGGAGAGTGAAAAATGAATTTAGTATTACTTTATAAGGAATTCAAAATACAATATTAAAAAATTCTCAACTGGCTTCCTCTCTTTTATCTAAAGTTATCAGATTCATATGATCAGAAGAGCATTCTGGGCATAAGGAACAGCCAGAGAGAATGTCCAGAGCAGAGAGAAGGAGTGTCTTGTTCGTGGAACAACCAGGAAACCACTGAGTAAAATGTAAGAAGACTAGAGAGGTAGCAGTGGGGTAAATGATGAAGCACTTGCAACACTAGAAGATTTTGTATTTAATGCTGTCGGTGACAGGGAGCCACTGGAGTTGGAAGGGGGAATGGTGGAATAAAGGGAAAAAGAAGCGTGTGTGTGTGTCTGTGACATGGTCAGACCTGAGCTTTAGAAAAATCACTGGCAGCTGAATGAAGAATGGATTGGAGTGAGGAGAGTCTTTCTCACTTCTGAAAAGGCAGACCAAGCAGTTGACTACTACCATAGGCCAAGCATGAGGTTATATGGGCTTGTACCACACTGGTGACAGCATCAAAGGAGAGATTAGAGTGCTTTTCCATGAGTGAACAGTTTATTGCTGACCTGGAGGGAAAAGCTGAGTCAGCACACAGGAACAGTAGAGCAGAAAAGTTGTGGGCAGCTTTTGGAAACTTGGTGTATAGCACTGCATCTGCTCATCTGGGCCAGAACACTCAAATGACATCAGGACTGGTTTGATAAAAATGATGGGGAAATTCAGAATCTGCTAGATGAGAAATGAGAATGAAACTCCACAGGATTTCCCAGCAGGACAGATCGTCAGTCTCCAAGAAGGCAGCATTTAACTCAATCAAAAATAAAGTACAAGTAAAGCTTATAGAGATGCACGATTCTTGCCTCAGTAAAAGAAGGCAGTTGAAATTCAGTTTTATGCCAACAGTAACGTTGTAAGTAAGTGCTTCTATGATGCCCTGAAGACCATTAATGAACCAAAGACTAAAGACTTCTGGTGTATCTCAATTACCCAGTGCTGATGGAGTCACCGATCAGTGGGATAAGGACGTGATCCTGAACACTTCCATAGTGTTTTCAACAGACCATCATTAACTAATGCTGAAGAAAATGACTATATGAAGTACAATACATTTAAAGAAAAAGAATCCCAAACCACCTTAGGCCAGTCACTTAACTATTCTGAGTCTCAGTTTCCTCATCTATTAAATGAGGTAGCTAAACTAAATGATCTAAAAAAAAAAATCAGTGATTTTTTAATGTATTTGACCAAAGGACATCTCTAAAAGGATCTAAGTAAATTAATTCTGCCTGCTGCAGAGATTCACCTAATGTACTACTTTGGGAGTATTGTCAGGAGAGATGCAGAAAATGATATACGCCCTATCTTTACATAAAAGTTATTTCCAGTCTGGGAAGATGACAACTAGGGGATTGAGAGAGAAGTAAGAAAGATACATTCCAGGTTTGTAAAACCATGGAGAGAGAACTGTGAACTTTACTATGAGAATACAATTATTTACTTATTAGAATAAAATAATATGCCCTCACCCAAATTTTCAAGAAATATTAAGAAATTAAAATATTAAACAATATAGAAAATGTATGAAACACTTACTCCAGAGATAGAACTAAAAAAATTATTTTCAAAGAGGTTCAGATAAAATCAAAGATGGTTTATATATCGACGAAAGTCTACAATGGATAAGTAAGGCATCTCAGATTAGTTATATACTTAATCTTTTGAAGACGTACAAAGGTTTGGAAACAATCTGAGCTAGAAGGGATCCATTATTATTTTCTAGTCCAAATTCAAGTTGATAATGAAAGATACTGAAATACAGAAAGATTAAGAGATTTGTGAAAAGCTACACAACTCACTAATGGCAAATTTAGCTCAACCCAATGTAGTGCTAATACATAATGCTACATCTTAAGTGAAGTGAATTTACTTTCAGAAACATTTATTAAGCATTCACTATGAACAAAATATATGAATCCTAGGATTCATAATCTTTGATTCAATCATCATACTTCAGAAACCATGTAGTGTGATGACATCTCTCAAAATACTAAATTGTATTAAGAAAATCCTCTGTGAAAACCTATAAAAGAAAACAACATGTCCCATACTAACATGGGAAACCTGAACAAAGTGGGTTATAAAATTGGTAGAAAATTGGAATGCTATAAATAAAACCTAATTTTCTATTAACTTTTACTGATGCATTTGATGGAGCCTTCCATTATAGCCTTTCAGACATGAAAATGAATGATATAAAATGTTAATGTTTTAGCTAAATGAATAACTATCTAACATTTGATTAATGGATCCATACCAATCTAGAGAGGGAAATCTATCCTTTGTTGTATCAAATAATTTGATAAGTGGAAAAGTTCACGTAGTTCAACTACTTCATTTTTAAAATAAGAAAACTGATGCCAAAGAACTCTTTGTTTTATGTGTTCGTGTGTGTGTTTTGCAAATAAGTCAAAGATCTAACATGTTTACAAAATTTCCTGATAGTACAAAGCCAGGAAAGATAGATAGTATATTTGATGAAAGAATAAAAAATGTTCAATGAGCTGAAATTATGGGCTAATTAGATGAAATTTAAATGAATACATTTAATCAAACATTGTGGTTCAAATAATCAATTGCATAAGTACAAGATAGAGTTAGACTCAAAAGTAGGTCATATTAAAAAGTAACTCAAATTAAAATCATAAATTGACTAAAGGAATTCAAGATAGTCTAGGAGATAATATTTGGGGGGAGGAGCCAGTGGGGGGTGTCATAGACAAATGAATAAAGCTCTTCTAATATCTGCAGAATTATTATGTGGAAGAGGTTATTATGTATAGAGTAGAACTAGGCCCAATGGATGGAAAGTAGAGTAGGAAGATTTCAGCTCAATGTAAGGTAAGTAATTTTCTAATAATGAAAACTGAAAAGGGAAAAGATATGTATTTGCTATCTCACGCCCCTAAACGAAGTGTCCAATAAAACCAAGATAGCTCATTATCTGCCTTCATTGTAACAGAAAAGATTCCTATGATGGGAGAGGAGTCTCACTTTCAATTTCCACTGAAAAAGAGAGACAACATGAACAAAATTAAAAGATGGATAGTGAAGGAGCAGAGACTGAGCTTTGGAGAAATTGAAAAAAAATTTGAGACAGAACAATATCCACCTTCAGATTCTGTCTCTAGTTTCTGTAAGAAAAAGGTTGATAAAAAAACACAAAACAGGATCAAACATGATCACAAGGAGTAAAGATCAGAAGAGAGAGACTCAAACAGGTCATTTTGCTAGGCAAGTAAAAGGAAGGAAGCAAAGAGCTGGTTAAGTTTAATACAAGTGAGGTTAAGAAAACAAGCTGATGAAAAAAGAAATTAGCAGAAAAAGAGAAGGAAACGTAGAGTAGTGGTTAAGTTAGCAAAAGGTAAAAAGACGAAGTAAAACATCTTAAAGAGGCGCTTAGGTGGCTAGATGTAAACACTGAGAAGTCTTTAAAAAAAAGATGAGAATCTATATTAGTATGGAGCATTGTGCAGGAACTTCACTGACTCTGTGATATTTGTATCTAACACCAACAAGTCACTACGAGTCACAAAAGTTCAAAGTAGACAAAATCCAAGACAAGAAAGGCCAGAACTAAAACCAAAGAACATTTAAAAGTCTATATATTAATGCCTAAAATTTATGCAACAAATAATAAGAATTAGAGCTCATAACATGAGGAAGTAAATTTGATCTTATATACATATCATTTTGACTTACTTAGTGGGATGAAATTTTGTTTAAGTATTAGTTTAAGAAATAGTTTGAGAATCATGGGGGCGGAGCCAAGATGTGGGAGTAGAACCAGTACTTCTAAGGTGCTCGGCCCCACAAAACTTCCAAACAATGTAAAAGGGGACTCTGAACAACTTCTGGAGCCCCAGCACCCACAGAACTACACAGAGAAGCTAACCTCCTGCTGAGGACAGCCCAGCAGCCCTGCAGGGAGCGGCAAGCACAGCACTCTGAGAGCAGGCAGCATAGAGCGCTGGGAACTGATAGAGCAGAGCAATGGGAGCTGAGCCCAGGCCCAAGTGAGCCGTGGTTTTAGTCCTAGGGCCCCCTGGGGGGAACCCCAGAACACCAACAGCTGTGGTGATTCCAGAATTATCAGCACAGATATGCCTAGGACAAAGTGAGAGGTTAGTGCCCTATGGACTTTGGGACCAGTATTTGGGGAATGCATCGGCATTCTCCCCTGGGGGCGAAAAGCTGCTGAAGAAACACTGCACAAAAGCCATTTTGCAGCGTCAGTGGCAGCTCTAGCTCCTGGTCTGCGAACTATAGGGAGATCCAGCAATCAGTCTGGGGTTAATCACTCTTGCTTTAAACTGCCTGGATCTGGATTGTGGTCGGGGGCGGGGGGGGGGGGAAGTTTGGGGTGGGTATCCAATTTGCCAGAGCAGGTGGAAGCTTTACAGAGGCCACCCAACCGGGGGAAGTTGTGAAGACCCCACGTTTGGGACGGAAGCTCTCCTGTCTGGTGGCAGAATCCTACTGTGGCAACAAGCCCAAAAATCAAGTGATTAAGTGGCAACATGCCTAGGCAAAAGAAACAAAATAAACAGAAAAATTCAACATTGGACTCCTATTTTAGGGGCAAAGAGGATCAAAGCATGGAGGAGGACTGTGATGTCAGAACTCCTACACCAAAAGCCCCAAATGAAAATAGAAGCTGGGTACAGGCCATAGAGGACCTTAAGAAGCAGATAAGAGAAGTGGAGGAAAAATTGGGAAGAGAAATGAGAAAGATGCAAGAAAAGTATGAAATGACAGTCAACAGCCTGAGAAAAATAACACCTTAAAAATGGACTGATTCAAATGGCAAAAGAGGCTCAGAAAGGCAATGAGAAGAATGCCTTAAAAAGCCAAATTTGCCAGATGGAAAAAGAATCTCAAAAGCTCAACGAGGAGATTTATTCCCTCAGAGTTAGACTGGAGCAAATGGAAGCTAGTGAATTTGTGAGAAATCAAGATGCTGTTAAACAGATCCAAACAAATGAACCACTGATCCAAACAAAAACCACTGACCTGGAAAATAGATCCAGGAGAGATAATTTAAAAATTATTGGACTGCCTGAAAGCCATGATCAAAGAAAGAACCTAGAAATCATCCTTCAAGAAATTCTCAAGGAAAATTGCCCTTATGTTTTAGACCCAGAGGGGGAAATAGAGGTTGAAAGAATCCACAGATCACCTCCTGAAAAAGATCCCAAAAGGAAAACTCCTAGGAATATTATAGCCAGGTTCCAGAATTCCCAGATCAAGGAGAAAATAATACAAGCAGCCAGGAAGAAACAATTTCAATACTGTGGAAACACAATCAGAATAGCACAGGACCTAGCGGCTTCTACAGTGAGGGATCTAAGGGCATGGAATATGATATTCCAGAGGGAAAAAGAGCTGGGATTGAAGTCAAGGGTCACCTACCCAGCAAAACTGAGTATCTTATTTCAGGGGGAAATATGGTCATTCAGTGGAAGAGAGGACTTTCAAGCACTGAAAAAACCAATGTTGAATAGAAAATTTGACATTCAGACACAAGAAGCAAGACATGCTTGAGAATGTAATCAAGGAAAAGAAATTATAATGAACTTAGCAAAGTTGAACTATTTACATTCCTACATGCAAAAACAATAACTGTGTCTGATGAAACCTTTCTCATTATGAAAATAATTGAAGAAGAGTATATGGGCATATGTTTACAGGTATACATGGATAGAGGGCACAGGTTGAATTTGATGGGAAGGGATGATTAAGGGGTGAAGTCAAGAGGTGAGAGAGGAAAGTGGCAAGAGGAGATGGGGAGAGACAGGGTAGGGTAAACTATCTCATGTAGAAGAGGCAAGGAGAAGTAGTTGCAGGGGAGGGGAAGAACAGGAAGGCAAAAAGGCAAAAGCATATTCTCATTGAAGTTGGCTCAAGGAGAGAATCACATACATACTAAATAGGATATGTCACCCTGCAGGAGAGTAGGGGAAAGGGGGATGAGAGGGGGGATGATGGAGGGGAGGGCATTCTGGGGGGAGGGGAGGTTGGAAGTACCCACTATCAAAGAGGGACAGGATCAAAGTAGAGAACGGACCAGGTGGGAGGTGAGATGGGTGGGAGGGAAATATAAGCAGTCTTTTACAATATATCTACTATGGTAATGTTTTACATAGCTATACATGTACAACACATACTGAATTGCTTATCTTCTCAGAGGGAGTGAGTGGCAAGGGAGGAAGAGAATGGATCTGAAAATCGAAGTTTTAAAATTAAATGTTTCATAAGATGTCCAGGCATTGGGGCTCAGAGATTCACCTTGCCCTAATGGCAAATTCGAAGGGGGTATGGGAGAAGATATGGGAGAGAGCAGATTGGATGAGGGGATATCTAGTGGGACTGCTGTTCTGGGGTGGTGGGTAGGGAAAAAATGGGGGAAAAATTCTAACTCAAAATTTGGTGGAAATTAATTATGTAAACCAGAAGTTAATAAAACATTTGTCTAATAATAAAAGAAAAAAAAAAGAAACAGTTTGAGTAAAAAGTGTGAAGTGGGATCAACAACCAGAAGGGGGCAGCATAGTGAAGAACCATTTAGGTGAAGATCAATGAAGGCAAAAATAGAAGCTATTTTGCTACTAGAATATGCTATAGAATACCTAACCAGATAAAGGAAGCAAACAAGGAGTCTAAAACAGATCAAAAGCATAACCTAGAAGCATGCCATCATTGTGACACTAGACTTTCTGGACCATTTGCTGGAGCTCTTTCTTGTCAGAAAAAAAAAAGAAAAAAGAACTGATATCTTTTTGACTTACCCTAATGATAATTTTATCCTTAAAAATAAAGAAGAATCAGGGCGGCTAGGTGGCGCAGTGAATAGAGCGCCAGCCCTGGAATCAGAAGGACCTGAGTTCGGAGCCGGCCTCTGACACTTAAGCCATACAAACAAAAACCTAGCCGTGTAACCTTGGGCAAGTTACTTAACCCCAATTGCCCTAAAGGGGTGGCTAGGTGGCGCAGTGAGTAAGAGCGCCGGCCTCGGAGTTTGGATGACCCGAGATCAGATGCGGCCTCAGAAAATGAGCACCCACGCATAAATAATGACTAGCCGTGTAACCCTGAGCAAGTTACTTAACCCCAATTGCTTTAAAAAAAATAAATAAATAAAGAAGAATCAGTAAGGGGAAACTCTATCTTGGGTCCAATTCTCACTACTAAATTTTGTAATAGAAAAAGAGAGTAAAGGGGTGGCTACATGGAGCAGTGAGTAGAGTGTCGGCCCTGGAGTCAGAAGGACCTGAGTTCGGATCCGGCCTCAGACACTTAACGCACACACAAACAAAAACCTAACCATGTGACCTTGGACAAATTACTTAACCCCAATTGCCCTCCAAAAAAAAAGAAGAAAAAGAAAAAGAGGGTGAAGTTAGGCATAATTTGAGATGTAGCCTAAATTTTAAAATTTCAAAAGATTCAAAGGCAGGGCAGATCAGTTCCCAAGCACTTAAATGATACAGGGAAGTCCTGAGGATGGATGGGAAACTCTCAAGAATGAAATTCTGTAGATACAAACTCAATGAGGAAAAACAGGACTTATCTGAGACTGGATATGGATTTACAGATAATTCAAACAACTTACATTAAGAAAAAAAAAATGGAGATAGAAGATGGATGTGAGAAGAAAGAAGACCTGGGCACAGAATCCAGTAAAAACAATGTTGGGATGTAAAACTCAAAATGAGAGGAAGATGGAAAGAAGCTAAGCATAACGAAATATTTGTTGCTATTTTTTTTTTAAGCTAGTAGAAGAAAGAAGATGAAAGAAGGAAAGAACTGATGCCTGGGATTGCTGGAACGATAGAAAGAGAAGGCTGAAATGCTGAATTCTTGTTTTGCTTCTTTCTCTGCTAAGGAGACCTTAAAAAAGAAATGACTTAACAAAAATTGTTAATAGCTGATAGTCAAGATAAAGAAGGAAATGATTAAGAGAGCACCCAGTTGTCTTTGATGAACTAGGGTCACCTGGAATAGATGGAATGCATCCTTGGGTACAGAAAGAACTGACAGATGTAATTACTGAGTCACCATATGTAACTGTTGAAAGATTATTAAGAATAAGATGAGTGCTAAAAATATAGAAAGTAAAATGTTCCAGCTGGAGGTACAGGAAGAGAATAGCTTGTGATCTTGACTTTGAATCCTGGAAAAACTCTACAACAGACAATTAAAGAGATGGTTGATGAACATCTAAACAAGAAAGCAGTGATTTCAAAAAGCAGAATGGCTTCATCAAGAATAAGTACTAAACTCATTTACTTTTTTGACAGGGTTTACTACAAGATTATCAGGAGAATGAAGAATGCTGAAGATATGGTTTACTTAGATTTTAGCAAAGTTTTTGAAAAAGAATCTATTATTATTGGACAGCTAATGTAGTTAGCAGGACCTGAATTCAAATCTAGCCTCAGACACTCAGATAAGTCACTTAACCCCAATTGCCTTGCCCTCCCCCCTCCAAAAAGCAAAAGAAAAATTTTAAAAGAATATATTACTGTTGTGGAAAAGGTAGAAAATTTAGACTAGACAATAAGATGAATTCAAAACTGGTTGAATGGCTAGACTCAGTGAGTAATTATATGCCAACGTGGCAGGTTCCCTAGGGATCTATGCTTGACTCTGGGCTATTTATTTAACATCGTATTAAAGACATGGATAAGTAGCCAGATGACATCAAACCTGCAGATGGGACAAAGCTGGAAGAGATAGCTAGCATATTAGATTGATAGGACACAAAAAAAGGGTAGAGAATTGGACTGAATCTAATAAGCTGAAATTCAATAAGGATAAATATAGATGTTATATTTGTGTTCAAAATATTAACTTCATAAGTATAATAAATGGAGAGGTCATCTGGGAGTAGAAAATAAGAGTGCCCTCAAAAAGAAGAGTTTTAGGGGACTAAAATTTCAGAGTCATGAGTATCATGTAGCAATCGAAAAAGCTAATGTGAATGTGGGTTGTACTGAGAAGCATGAGTTCCAGTAATAAAGAGGTGAGTGCTCTAAGTTCTGCCCTATTCACACCATATCTGGAATATTTTGCTTATTAAATCTGGCCATCATAGTTGAAGCTATTACAGTGATTTAATAAGTTGGAAAATATCCAGATGAGAGCAACCACGATGGTGATGTCATATATAGAATAGCTGAAGGATCTGAGGATATATAGACTGAAGGAGAAAAGTCTCAGGTGGCAAATGACAGGCATGAACATAAGTTACAATGGGTGAAATTTAGGATTAATGTTAGCAAAAATGTTCTAATAATTAGAAATATGCAAAAGTGGAATGGGCTCCCTCAGGAGGTGGTAGGTTCCCTGTTTGATTGGAAGTAAGAGATTGAATGGAGGTTAGACCAGATGACCAGTAACTGAAATACCTTACAAAGCAAATTCAAGTTATTCTATTATTGATTTATGTACTGAACAGGCACAACATATGGGGGAAGAAAATAATTAAACAGAAGCAAAAAAGTGAATACTTGAACAGGAAAACAAGTGAACAAGAACAATCTATTCTTAAATGTCAATAAAATCTATACCAAGTCTGCACAACCTACAACCCACAGGACACTTGTGGCACACCAAAGGATTTTAGGCACCCTGCAAAAAATGTAGAGGATCCTCTACATTTAACGGGCCACCTAAAATCATTTTGCATGCTGCAAGTGGCCTATGGGTGACAGCTTGTACAGGACATTGAGCAGATGAGGGAGAACAAACTTTTCAATGGAGTTACCATACATTTGTGAAAGCATTATGCTTTATAAAATGTGGCAAAAAGATATGAAATACAAATTAAAGCTCTTACACACCTAGGAAATGATTGCAAATAACAGAGTATTTAAAATAGTAGCAATTTCTAAAATTTTAGATTGGATATAGGTGGCACAATATAGGAAGTCAATTATTTATTAAGTCAGTAGAATAAATCATTTAATAAAGCAATATTGAATTTAGAGGAATTCATGAAGAAATCATGTCAAATTTTTAAACACGCATGCTGTTTTGTTTTTGACACGTCTGTGGCAGTGTGTTTAAGCTTACCACACCCAAGTACCCAGGTCTGCTCCCTCATTTCTTCTGCTATGTATGTGCTGGCTCTTCAAAGTTTCATTTCCTTCTCCATATCTTAAATTACTAAGTGCTATAATAAATGGATTACACAATGGGACAAGTAAGGAGAATAGCCCTCTGTCTCTAAAGGGATTTTCCTTGGGGCAGAGAGCACTACATCAAGAGCCACCTTTTTTTTTGTTACCTTTCAAAAATCTTTATTTATTGCAGATATCAACATTCCAAAGTTATTCACTAAGATTTTGGGGAAAGATTTTAGAAATCACTATATATCATAATGTTTTGCTAAATTACATCATAAAAATTTGTGAAAACAAACTTACTTCCAATGCATAGCATACTGGCTTATCTCTGCCCAGTTTGTAAGCCACTGTGGTAAGAAGGCCATGGTCAGAAAAAACACACTAAACAAAACAGAAATATTTAAAGGTTAAAGAATGTTATTTTTTTAAAAAAAAGGAATGGTGAAATAGTTATATATATATTTATACATATACATACACACATGCAAACATATACACATACACATATATGTATATGTGTATATACAGATAGATAGATACAGATATCTAGCTAGGAGATAGAGAGATATATATTTCCCCATACTAAGCTTACTTTTGGCTACTTTAAAAAATAGTATTATGAATAACATTAAGTGAAATACGTTTTTTTTTCAATAAGGGATCTTTGCCCCTCACTTTCTATTTTTCCACACATAAAAATCTAAGTATATAAGTGCTTATTCTTCCAAACATAGACTAGTCTCAGCACCTTAAAACGTTATTTACTCACACCTAAAACATCCAAACATTTAAAAAGCTTTGTAACAAATTATGCTTAACAGTTTATTGCTTTCACAAATAAAATGGGCCCTGATAATAAAGAAAAAATAACTAACCTTTTGGCCTGTATTACATAGTAGGAAACAACCTGTTCCATACCTATAGTTGGTGGGAAGGAAAAGTGTAATATAGTAATTTTGCTTAAGACAAATCCTAACAAGTTAACCAAACCAACATTTAATTTATAGTCATAATAAAAATTTTTATTAAAGCCCTTGCTAAGTTCTAAAGTTCTGTCTGAATCATCTTTTAGTGAAAAAAAGTTTTGAAAATTATCTTGCGGGGAAAAGATAAGAGAACCATTCTTTGTGAAAACCCAACTACCATTTTTAATAATACATCTTTGAGATAAAATTCCTAAAGGCTACTTCTAATTTCTTGGTCAAAGGAATGCTGTGTGTAAATACCAACTACCAAAAAACAAATAAATATCAACTACTTTATTATTCATAATATGAGTTATCTATGCCATCTATGTTATTGAATGACAACTAAGTTTCAATTACAAAGGGATTTTTTGGCTGCCAAATGACATAAAACACACATGATTAACAGCAGATTTATTCAGCAGTAGAACTACTTCTCTGGGCTCTAGCATTAGTACACTTATGAGGTAACGGGCTCTTTGCAACTGTGGCCAACTGGTTCTTGGAGCAATGGTCTGGGTAAGGTGTTTGAGAAACACCTTGTTCAGCAGTATTATAGCAGATTCAAATGGAAACAGAAAAGGATCAAGATATTTCTATCTTAGGTGGCAGCTAATATCCACCAATATTAATTTTTTAACTCCACCACAAGCCTTATTCTTTCACCTTGACAAGTGAATTTCACCTATATTAGGCAGCTAATAAAGTGAAAAAGATACAAATTGAAATCAGGGGAAGATATCTGAAACCTAAAATCAATGATGAAAGTTGTGCACTCTGTTCCTGGGAGTCTCAAGCACCGTCATTGTAAGCTTAAATTCCTGTTGCTACTCCTCTCATTTTTCTGCTAAAGTACTTAAGCAAGCTTGAGATGGGGGCTCCTAAAAAGTGTCTAGTTGTTTCCAGCAGTTGAAGCCTTGCTAAAAGCTGCTGTCAGAATTTACAGGAAGCTTATTCTGGCTGACAGAATATTAAATCAAATTCCAATGGATGCTTAATTTTTCAACCTTATTTTGAACTTTTATACTATCAGCTCAAGGGAACAATTTTCTGAGATCAACATTCTGAATAAGAATAAAGAAAAACAGGGTCAACTACTATCTCTTCTCATTCAACTAGAATTAGCTTGCATTTTTACCAATGGGAAATTCACAGTTTTTAAACAATTAACTCTTTTAGTCTTTCAGTGAAACTGAGTATATCTTATACAATATTAAAAATTTACACACACATAAAACCTTGCCAAAATTCATACTGGTACTAGACCTGAAATCAGGAAGACCCAAATTTAAATCCTACCTCAGACATTTACTAGCTATGTGACTCTGGACTTAACTTCTGCCTGCCTGTTTCCTCATCTGTAAAATGAGGATTATAATAGCCCCTACCACTTCCAGGGTTTGTGAGGATATAATTAGATCCCTGTAAAGTGCTTGGCAAATCTTAAAGTGCTTGCAAATAGATAGACAGATAGACAGATAGACAGACAGACAGATAGACAGACACAGACAGACAGATAGATAGATAGATAGATAGATAGATAGATAGATAGATAGATAGATGTGGTAGATCCCTATAAATCATTAATGTTATTAGATGTGGGGAAGAATGTCAACTATTTTGCTATGTGTAGATTACTCAGAAAATTAGAAAATGTTCATATTTTCTATATTAAATTATAGAAATACTTCACTGATTAGATTTAGAATATCATCTGTCTAGAAGCAGAGTAATTGGTCAGACTGTCTATGGAAATTCATTTTTTGTCCTATGAATCAGTGTATCAAACAAGGAATAAGTGCAAGAGAGGTCAGGTGTCTGATTTTGAGACCCGTGTTAGATATTTACTCACTATGTGACTATGAAAAAAATCACTTAACCTAAGTCTTAGCTTTCTTCATTGGTAAAAATCCATATCTATTATCATTATCATCTTCATCATAGCTAACTATGTGAAAGGCAGTGTGCTAAGTGTTTTATAAATATCCCATTTGATCCTCACAGCAGCCCTAGGAGGTAGGTGCTATTATTATCCTCATTGTACAGTTAAAGGAACAGGCAAACAAGAGGTTAAGTGATTTGCCCACAGTCACACATCTAGTATATATCCAAGGCCCAGAGTTTCATCCATTGTACCACCTAGCTATCTCAGCATCACAGGGTTGATCTAAGAAAAGTACTTTCTAAACCAAAGAACATTAAAATGTCCTAACTAATTTTATAACTTAAAAACTAATTATTTCCTCCTTGTAAGTTCATTTTAATTACCTTATTTTAGCAAATTTTAATTTTTAAGTAAAGAAAATATGTAATATATAATCATATTTAAGTAGTAGTTATACTTTATCAGCTAGTACTTATTCCAGAACTATAAGAAAGTAAACCCAAATTTATTTAATAAATTAGATTTAGATTAAGCATGCTTCTGAAGATCAGCTTAAGTTATCATATGCTAATGTAAATAATAAGTATAAAAAGATATTGTGACCATAAACATTATACATTTCTACAGCAGCATTAAAAGCAAAAACAAACAAAAAATTCACATCCTACAGGAAGATATCACAAATATACTGAAATAAGTTCCACATATATGAGTTGTACGATTGAGAAAGAAATATACTAAATTATTGTTATGAACTTGGAATAGGTCTTTTTCTTTACTTCCTACTTTCAAATTTGGAGAAATCTGGAAGTAGTAAGTTCACTAATAGAAATCAAATACTAATAAATCCTATAAAAATCTAGATTTGTAACTCATTAAGAAGATTTATCAAAAAGCAACTATTAAACTGTGATTCTTATTAATTTTGAAATGCTGTGCTTTTATACAATTTACTTCTATTTACTAATATATACTAAAACCATGGACACTTTAATAAAGTGCCATTGGCTCAGAGCTTTGCTTTACTGAAGGTTGGAAATCTTAATATCTTTAAAGGCATTCATGAATTTTTAGTGTATCAGAGGAAGCTTGCCATAGTCTTGTCATAAGGAAGAGCTGAATTTAAGTCCTGCCTCTGATATATAATAAATGTGTAACCAAGAACAAATCATTAAACCTCAAACAATTAAGGCTATAAACTGCAGACAAGCTATTTGTTTGAATTGGTAGAGTTGCCTATATTAATTAAATCATAGTTCTGGGCTCATTGTTTATAATGTACCTGTAATATGTTTTATAAAATTAAATATCTCAGGTACAGATCAAGAAGAAAAAGAATTAGAACATTTCTATGTTAAAGATGTTGACTACTTTCAGTATTTATAGACTTCAAAGCTAAAAGTGCCACACAACAACAAATTCCAAATTAGAATACAATTGAGGTTTAAGTTCTGTTCCTACAACTTACGTATTTTTGGCTTGTCCATCTTGGAAACACATCTGTCCAACTAAAGCAGCAGACTGGTCTCCCAGGCACTAAAAGCAAAAATATATAAATAAGGGTAACAAAAAGCCACCAATGGGAACAATGTAAACAATTCCTAGAAGATCACTTACACAAAAAATTAAAGGGATAAAAAGGCCTTTCCTTTTGCATTATTCCATCTGTTGAGTATTTTATTATTCAATACTACCATTAACTGATCAAGGATATGACAAAGGAGGGTAAGACAAGAAAAATTAGTCAATATTGTTGTTCATTATTTTTGTAAAATCTAGATGGGAAAAAAGTTTAACTGCAGAAGAGGTTTATCAAAAGAAAGGTAAAATAAAATATTTAGCACACAACTCACCCCTGATAATGGCACACCTTCCAAGGCCCCAGCTTTCTAATGAAATATAAAAAATACAATTATGATATAATTTAAAATTATTTACTTTATTAATGTGTTACAAAAGGATCAACATAAAAAAGTCACATGCTCTTGTGAACAGACAAGACAAAGCAAGGTGCTTTGACTACATAGGTTGTACATTTCTATGTCCTAAAAGAACACCTGGAATAATAGCAATACCATGGTATGGCAGAGTGGAGATAACACCAAAATGAGACTCAGACTTTCATTTTATCTGAGTGCTGGTCCTAGTCCCATGAAAATTATCTGAGTGATTTGGGGCAAGTCATTTAACCACTCTAAGCCTGTTTCCTCACTTTAAAATGAGAAGGTGGGACTAAGTTACCTATAAAGTTTTCTACAGATCTAAAATTCTAGAATTCTATTATTTCATTATATGGCTAACAAACAAATTTCATTTTAAAAAATCATTATTTTAAGACATTTATAAAATGTTGGGTATATAATAAACAGCTTCAGTAAATATGCAACCATTTCCTAAACCAGTTTGATACATTATTTACTTTTAAGGATTTATATCCAACTCATTGTTCCACTTTTGAAAATAATAATCGGGGCGGCTAGGTGGCGCAGTAAATAGAGCGCCGGCCCTGGAGTCAGAAGGACCTGAGTTCGGAGCCGGCCTCCGACACTTAATCCGCACAAACAAAAACCTAGCCCTGTGACCTTGGGCGAGTTACTTAACCCCAATTGCCCGAAAAGGGGCGGCTAGGTGGCGCAGTGAGTAAGAGCGCCGGCCTCGGAGTTTGGATGACCCGAGATCAGATCCGGCCTCAGAAAATGAGCACCCACGCATAAATAATGACTAGCCGTGTAACCTTGAGCAAGTTACTTAACCCCGATTGCTTAAAAAAAAAAAAAAAAAAGAAAATAATAATCATTCTTTCTAGAAATTGACTGAAAAATTTGACATTATTCCTTGGGTGAGGATAAGTAAAATATATTTATTGAACAGGATAGTTTTTTTATCTAATAAATATAGCCAAAAAACCAAACCAGGATTTTAAATTGAGATGTATGGTGAATGACTTGGCACTTTACCAAATTTCATTTTCATTTATTTTCATTATGCCCAGTGACAAATTTGATAAATCTTTCTTTATAGGAACAGAAGAAATGCTACTTGGATCACTCTTGTTGGTTAAGTAATGAGCTGTCATTTAAAAATATAGTAATGACTTTATACTTCAATGATGAGACATTAATTTGATAAAAGTTAAAAAAAAAGAATAAAGTGGAAAACAAAAAAATCTTACTACCAGTAAATAACATGAGAAAAATTGTGCTTCCTAAAAAGCTAGGATGTTGTCTTGTGGTAATTCTCTTGTGGACTATAAGAATCTAACTTTGGTGAAGCATGCATAGAAAGTGACAGTGTATTTCCAACTGGCACATCTTAGATGTTGGATACAAAGTATTATTCAGGTAAAATTAAGAAAATTATTTAAGGCATCCAAATACAATTTACATCCAATGTAAAAAAAAAAAGGAAAAATAACAACTTTTAATTTTTATAATATTCTTATAACTAAAGTATTTATAATTTATATTCTGAATCTCAATAGGAAGCTACTTGATTTATTTTGATTTACTTCAAAGACTCTTAATCCTTTAAACTTAGGGAGAGGAACAAAAACAACCCCTTAAATATTCAATTGGTTAAAAATTCCTGAGTACAATTCATTGCAATTTCACTCATGCAAAATTCTAAATACATCCAATTATTTCATAAACATATTTGTCTTCCTAAAATAAGTGGAAATACACTGTTATCTTTACCAAGTGGATGGATGGGGAAGATAATTGTTAGATGACCTACTCACCAGGCTATGAGAGATTTTCTACAGCCAGCAAGAAGGGAGAAAAGGGATAGAGACACATTTCAAATGCAAAAGAAAAATCAGCTAATCTAAATGTTGTTCAAACCTTTCTCTGAAACAATTTCTCATGTGTATGGTTTTATGTATTTGACTTTTGACTGGTTCAATGACAGCTCCTCTGTAATTTCATAGAGTATGTAGATAAGCAATTAGCAATTTTTAACAGTTGTATACTCTCCCTTATTCGCCTAAGATTTATACACATAAATTACTTTTTAAAATCTCCTTAACTTTGGACATCAATTCATTATTATCAAATTAAAATTTTGTGAAGTTTTTAATAGCATGAAATGTTTTAACAATTTCTTACAATCATAATTGTATTCCATCTCAAAACTGAATTTCAGTTTTAGAACATTTCACTGCTGAATAGGGCTTTTCCTCAATGATAACACTATCTATAGTCTCTGCCTCTAATCAGGCTGTTCTCCATGGTGGTAACATACTCCCCCTTCACCTCCACCTCTCAGAATTCCTGGTATCCTTTGAAGTTCAGCTTAAATGCCCCCTCCCACTTGAGACCTTTCCTGTTCTCTTCAGTTGCTAGAGCTGTCTTTCTAAAGTATCTTAAATTAATTTTTTGTATACATGTATCTCTGTATGTGTTGTTGTTCAATGTAAACAGTATAGTAAACAGTCACCCCCTCTCCCTAGAATGTAAGCTCCTTGAGGTGAGAGACTCTCATTGATATCTTTGTATCCCTAGTGCCAGGCAAATGCTTGTTGATTTGACTTCAAAACCTGTAAAAATGAATTATGTCATTTTCAGAAATCCAGAACTTGGGAATTATATTCTCTGACCATGACTTCTTGTCCTTCCATCTCTTACTCTCTATTCTCTCACTCCATAAATACACACACACACACACACACACACACACACACTGAGACATTCTTATTCTCTCAGCTAATCTCTCTTCTTCTTGATTCACCTGATTCCATACCCAGCTTTAACTGCAACTTTATTGTGTCCTGGTCATTCTATAATTCTTGTCCACTTGACCTGTGTTTCCAGACTTATGAATCCTTATCTCTGGCCAACACCAGCCATCCAATTTCTCCATTTAACCTTCAACACCACTATGTAACAATAGAGAAAAGTCAGTAAACTAAACCAAACTCACATACATTTATAGTATACAACCCTTTCTGCTGCTAGAAAATCCTTCTAGATTCTCTTATCAACTTTCTAGTGTTCTCCACAGCAACTGCTCTAAATTTGTCTTTATCTTCTCATTTCCTGCCATACCTTCAATTGCCTTACACTTGGATAAAGTTGCTTCCCACCTCCCTGAGAAAACTGATGTCATCTGACATCAATTCCCTTACCTGCCCTTCAATAATCCTAAGAACTTCCTAGAATCCATTATCTCCCATCTGGACACATATAACCATACTTTCCTGTATCCTACATCCAATTGACTTTTCTTCCAGGATATTGCCCCATCAATGAGTGACAATGAGTGACCCTTTCTCTCTATTGGACCTCCTTAAAAAAATCTGCCTCCAAACATAAAAAGTGTCCCAAATCCTTTTTTTAAAGCCTCCTGTACTTCTTCTGTTTTCATCCAAAAATCAAGGAAAAAATAAATTATCTTTACTGAGAATTAAGCATGAAAATTTCAATATATTTATACAAAGAACAGAAAGGACTGTATATGAAACTGTGAACTTTAGTACACTGCATACTTTTCAAAAAGTTATGTCAAATTTAACATGACAACAAAACTGCTTTGCTTGTCTTTGTGTCCTGAATTGTAATGAGTGATCCTTAATGATCTTTCCTTGGTTCTTCTTGCCTTTCCCTACACTTTCTTCCTTGACTATCTTATTCACTCTTATTGCTTGTACAGCCATCTCTCTATAGAGCTACCAAATCTACATTTTTAGTCTTGACCTCTCTTTTGAGCTTCAGTCTGTATCTCTGCTTGTTTCCAGGGCATCTTCATATGTGATACCAACATAAAGACATAAGTAAAATAGAATTTTTATTTGTTGGTGTTGTTCTTAAACCTGTGTTTGCTATTTTTACTTCTGCATCACCATCTACTTGGGTTCTCACATTCAAAACCCTGGGGTTATCTTTGATTCTTCTCTTCTTAACCCTATTATTATATACAGTTATAAGGTCAAAACTGATTATACCCCTGCAACATCTCTTGCTACTACTCCCCACCCTACCAGCCCATCTAATCCTACTGCCACAATCCCTCCCCTTTAAAGTCCTCCCATCTCCTCTCTCTCTGTTCTCAAATAATTACTAAACATTCATGCCAGATTAATCTTCTTAGTGAATTGATCTATTACTTCTCTGCTCAGAAATTCTCACTGCCCATCAAATAAAGTTCAAATTCATTTGCCTTGGCATTCAAAGTTCTCCATGAGGCCCTTTGCTTTCACTTGAACTGTCCTCCAAAATGTTCTGTTCTTAACTGTCTTGCACTATTCCCTATGTCTAAAACATACTCCCCCTCTTCACCTGTTGCAGTCCTACCTATTCAAAGTGCTCCATCCTTCCTTAAGTCTTCCATAACTGCCCTAAGTCAGTAAACCCCTCCCATACCTTGAACCTCACATAGCAGTCTCTAATGTAATAGAATAATCCATGTTTATATCCTATCCCTTTATTACTCTGTAAGCTCCATGAGAGTAGTGACTGTCTTATCTAAATCTTCCTTAGGACTTACCACAATACTTTGCACATAGTAGGCATTTAATAAATAAGATGATCAGTTAAATTATGATGCTACAAATCAGAAAACTCTTTGATATTAGTTTTTGGTGAAGGTTTTGTCCAGACCTACTAAGTTCACAATACGTAATCTGAAGTTGTTCACTTAAAAAAGTGACTGCCTGGAGAAAAGCATTCTTACGGTGTGGCAACTCCCTCTTGTCATTTAGGAAAAGTGACCACAATAATTTAAATTATTTGAATTAAAGAAATAAAATCCAAAAGCTGACTACCAAAAGTTCTCATAGCATACAATTTTAGTAATGCTATGAAAAGGATCTGCCTTCATCATGACCATTTAAAATTTATGAATTACTTAACAAAATGATTTGGTAGTAGAACTCGGGCTTTTACTAAACTCAGTTTGCCACTGTTACTCATACACTACCCAAAAGAAATAACTAAAAATTTTACAAATCACTTAAGCTGGTTAAACTTGATTTAGCTAAATTTGGCTTTCAAATCCAGAATAATGATGTTTAAAAATTATTATTTACCATTAGACCATAGATCTCAGAAGAACTCCGGATATTTGGAAGTATTGTCATAGGAACCTCAAAAAACCTAAAAACAATGAAATATTTAGGGGTGTATGTCATTGTTAATTTAATACTTGGCAACATTTTACCTAAAAACTAGAAAATATGGAATGTATTTGAACACAAAGTTGTACAGTAAGGAATGAACCAAGCATGGTTTCAAGGTCCCAAGATTAGTCAAAAGACAGTATCTCATAGCACAGTTCTGGTCATGTCATTTACTAGGGGAAGGGAATAAGCATTTATACAAGGCCTACTATGTGCCAGGCACTGTGCTAAGCACTTTACAAATATCATCTTGTTTGATCCTCACAACATCCTGTGAGGAAGATGCTGTTATGATTCCCATTTTACATTTGGGGAAACTGAGGCCAGTGGACATTAAGTAGTTTGCCCAGGGTCACACAGCTCATAAATATCTGACGCCAGATTGAAATTCAGGTCTTCCCAACTTCAGGTCAAGTACTCTATCCACCGCACCATCTAGATGCCCCACTATGTGGCTTTGGGAAGTTTATTTAACCTTTCTGTACCTCAGTTTCCTTACCCACAAAATGAGATAAAAATACATGCACTCTTCCATATCACAGCATTGTTGTGAGCACTTTGTGAATCATAAAGTGCTACATATTATCATTACATATTATTTGGTATTTATTACTTCATCTTCAAAACATATTTAAAAGGAACATACAGACTGAAGTACCATTCTAAAAGAATCTTCCCTAAAAAGTAGTCACCATGCAGTATTTTATATTTATTGAACCATAATTAGGTAATATGGATATCCCACTAATTAAACATTGACAAGGTGTCATTATATTTGAGTAATTTGATGTTAACATAAATCATAAGAAGCAAGAAATTACAAATGTCAAAAATACATCTTTGCAAGTAATTTTTAAAAGTATACTTTAAATTAATAAAACCCCAAGTAGAACTCACTTGCACAGTTCTATATCCCATTCTAAAGAATGAATGTTGAAAAGCATTGTCCTACTGGCATTTGTTACATCTGTGCAATGGACACCTCCATTAGGTCCTCCTGTCAAACTCTGGAAAGAACAGAAAGATAAGGGGAAAAAATGCTTATTACTTGTGGTTTTATTGAGATTTCTCTACAGAGTATTTAGTCTGAATCATTGCTACCTAAGACTTTGATTAACCAACAAAATATTGTTACTGAATTTTCTGTAAAGTCTTAATACCATATTTTACCACATAATCATCACACCCTGTCTTTCTAGTCCAAAAAATTTGGTTTATAACCTTTCATCATATAATCATTACAAGATATAATTCTGTTCATCACACCACTTAAAAGGTAAACAGAGCAGCAATGTATTCATCAATGGCATATGGATATGTATTTATCTCTCAGACATTGAGAGCCACAAGCCTAGAATTCTCGGTACACATTCACCATCAGTATATTTCTGAAAGCTGACTTGCATTGCTTGTTTAGAGCAATGCAGTACTAACTGTATTCCCACTCAACACAACAAAGAGCTGTTGGTGTGAGGGGAGCAGGCCGGCAGGTAAAGCTGCCATGAGTAACTCATGTGATATGGTAAGACTGGCTTCTTCTTGCACTAGCTAAACTGTACAGTTCATCTGCCAGTGATACATTAACTTGAGAAGCATTCCTTTCTGATTATAGATAAATATAAAAACTATTCTGTGGGCTTCAAGCTCAAAGTGATTGTGTTTGCTGAACAATTATGGAAACAGAGCTGAAGAAAGATAGTTTTCAGTGAGTGAAAAATTGGTGAGAGACCGGTGGAAACCAAAACACAAGTAACACCACCATGAATTTTTAAAGCTTCACATAATGGTTGTACCCTTTTTTGCAAAAATTAGTATAAAACTGATGGTTATATAGTGAAAATACAGTATCAATTCATCTTCTTGACATACTAAATAGAATCTAGTTGAATTTCTTTGATGATTTAGGGCATTTCAGTAACCTGGGATCATTATACTAAATATCATTTGAATATAATGTCAAGAATTGGTCAGAATCTGACTCTAAGACAGTTTTAGAATTAATTCCAGATATCAGCTTTTCCTACTATTTGTTTCTCTCAAAAATTACTTAAAGAAAATTCTACTTTATTGGGTTCTAATTAAATGAAGTTTAATTACATATGGAAAAAAATAGATCATTCCATTCTATACAACTGATAGTCAAGAAAGGTTCATGACGCAACTCCAATTTAAATTTTAAACTGCTTAATCAATTGCAAGTATCTGATAATTTTTGTTTTGTTTTGTTGTTTTGTCATTTGTATCCCTCCTAAAAGATTATGTAAAGAAAATTCTACTTCACTGGGTTCTAATTAAGTTTTACTAATATATGGGGAAAAAAAAAACACATTCTATCTCAAACATTTGATAGTCAGGAAAGAGACCCATGTTCATATCCTTTTTTAAGGGAATATAATTAAAGCAGCTCAACCAGAAGAGATATGCGTATGTTACAGAATTCCTAATCCATAAGAAGCAGCGTTGAAGAGTGAAAATAGCACTGAACTTTTAGTTAGAAGAAACCTGGGTTTAAATATTGCATCTAGCACTTAACTTCATGATCATGGGAAGTCACAAAGTCACAAATTCTCTGAATCCATTTTCTCACCTGTAAAAATGGGAATGATGTCAGTTGTACCTATCTCACAGGGCTGTTGTGAGGATCAAATTATGTATTTAAAGTGCTTTTGCAAAACTTAAAGTGATATATCAATCAATAAACCAATAAGTATAAATACTTATATACAGTGCCTGCTGTATGCCAGGCACCGTGCTAAGCACTGGAGATACAAAACAAAAAGTAAAACTTTATGCCTTCACATATATCTAATTAATAATGTCTTATATGTCTGTATGTAGAAATTGCTATGAGAGGCAGTGTGGATCATGGAGAAATAACTTTCAAGTCAGGAAGCACTAGGTTTAAGTCCCACCTCTGACATATACTGGCTATGTGGCCCTGGATAAAAGTCATTTAATCTCTCCATTATAATCTCTCTGGGGTTCTAAATTGTCAATGATGTGCTGATCAGTATTGGCAGGAGTTTCCTCCCTTAAGAGTTCCCTATACTAATGGAATCACAGGTCCAGTCCCTATTCCTTAGTTGTTATTCTGATGTTGAAGTTTTATTATCAATATTTATTCTCTTCTTCGCAATGACTCTTGAATATCCTTCTTCCTGTCCATTTCTAAGCTTGACATAGACCACAGCCTCCTCTGCTAAGCAGCTAAACTCTGATAAATACCTATGTCTTCCAAGGGAAGTTGATCTTTCCTAGCCTTCCCTTCTTCTCCCAGGAGTCTACTTAGGATTCTATTTAATTCTGAAGCCATCACATCTCCATAAACATTATTTGTCCAAGATGCATGTACTGATGGAACCAATTCTATGAGTTATTCATCTAATTGCATATCATGGTCTAGTACTTCTTAAACTGTGGGTCATGAACCAATATGGGATTGTGAGTGGAAACCCTAAAGGGCTTGTGAGTGGAAAAAGATTAAGAAGCCCTGGTATAGACAATAAGAGTACTTCATCCATTTGTTCTTATTTAATTTTATTCAAACCAAACTCTTTAGTGGCTATAGATTTCACTTAGAAAGCTCTGAGCAGTTCTAATGCTTGCTCTAATTATGACAATAAGATTCACAAATAGGGGCATCTGGAAGATCTTACCAATGATGGGGAAAACTCTTTTATTTGGACTTTGTTCCAGACCTCCTTTATGATGGTAGAAAAGATCCTCATATACTATTATAGAAAGAGGAATGAAGTTTGATTTTTTTTTCTGTTGTATCTTTTAAAGAATTGTATATGATTTTGACACGGCATGGGATTTACCTTGTTGGAGGAAGAAGTTTAGAGAATATGGTTGTTCTACAGAATCAAATCAATAGTGGGCCCTTATAGTTACTTGCTACACCTTTCAGTAAAATGTAAGACTGATCAGGACAGGGGATCTAAAAGAGGACACATCATTGGAAAAAGTTTTGTCTATTCTCTTCTCATGCTTTCCATTAAAAATTCACTTGTCACCTGTGTAGATCATAGTTTCACAAAAATTTTGTAGAAATGGAAAACTAGATATGTGAATCACCTTATTTTGGTAATAAGTTCTAAATCTTCCCCTCAAGCCTCCATTGCCCTCTTTTAGATTACAGATTGGTCCCTTAATATCCTCACAAACTATGCCATCTCTAGCAAAGACCCTTTTTATAATTGGTCTAACCTGGTTACATTTCCCCATCTTTGCTTTTTCTTAAGGTCTATCTCCAATTTCTTTATGCAGCACTTGCACAACAGTTTTATAGAATCCAAATGAGGTGGTTCCACTGTCATTGAGGATGAAAAGAGTTAGTTGCAAAAATATGTAAAAGCTTTTTCCTCTATTTTATTTTGGCCAGTACCCTTCCAATTTCATATTTAAATGCCCTCAGAATTTACTTTGCTCAGTTGGTCATAGTCCTCAGCCATCCAAATATTACTATTCTGTAAATTTATTTTTCCCTTCAATGTTTCACTATTTTATGAGGAGTTAATATTCAGTATTCCACTACCCTATTTCTAAGATCTTGCAAACATGTTTATATTTTTAAACTAATATTGCATTTGGAAGTCATTTCTCTGCATGGCAAAGAAATCTGTTGGTTGAAGCAATCTGTAGGCTTTCTTGGTCTCATGACCATGAAATGATTTTCATCAACTAAATATCCTTCAAAAATGGTGATAGATGAAAGACCATATTGACACAAACTATCTCCCATTTTTCAGCATCAATATCTTGGTTAAATATGTCAGATTGGGCCCACATCTCCTTTTTATTATTTCTTCAAATCTGATGTTTATTTTGATGTTTATTCTAACAAATTTTTTCTCTGATGGTACACAACTCATTCAGAGTAGGCACAATATTGAGTCATATATATTTTCTCTTTTGTTTTGTTGTGTTTTCTTTCGCATGGTTCCTGCCACTCATTCTAATTCTTCTGTGCAGTATGACTAACGTGAAAATGTGTTTAATAGGAATATATGTGTAGAGCCCATATCAAATTGCAGAACGCCTTGGGGATGGAAAAAGAGAAAATTTAAAACTTATGGAAGTGAATGTTGAAAACTGAAAACAAATAAATTGATAAATTAAAAAAAAGATATAGCTCAAGCATCATCTTCTGCATGTAACTTTTCCAGATATACTCCTAGTTGCTAGCAGCCTCCCTCCCAAATTATAAGGCATATTTACATTTATTCTCTTTAGACTTATACTGTCTATATGTGTGTTTGTCTCCCCATTAAATATAAGCTGCCTACAAGCAGGGAATGCTTCCTTCTTTGTACTTGTATCATCAAGGATTATAGGTTGTTGGGCATATTGTAGTCACTCAAGAAATACTTGCTAATAGAGCTATACAATTTGTTAAAACTTACTCTGTTCTATAGCAGAGTACAAGAACCCAAGCATTTCCATATGGGCCATGATACAGCACCAAAACAGGACTTTACAAAGGTTAAGTGCTTAATATATTTAAAACAAATAGATTAGGCATGTGTCATGCCTAGCAAGCTACTTTTCCTTTTTTAAATAGAGAACAAAAAATTTTATAAGATGAAATTCTGAACAGCCAAAAAGATTCTCCCCAACGCTATCCTATATACACAAACATACCCAGATAAGCCATGAATCAACGGTACCAAAAAGAGCCCTCTCTTCTTCAACTGCTTTCTTAACTTTCCTCACATTCTCTAGGATCCAGTGAAGTTTCACAGCGCTAAAGTAAGTGCTGAGTGGAAGGCCAGTCTTGGACTGCAAAATGAGAAAATCAATTAGCATGGTCCTTTTATAGCAGTAAAAAAGCAGCCCCGTAGAGACAGTAACAATCCATCTCCCCAGGACAACAGCAATGAGTGAAAAACTGTTTTTTTCCAATTCATGCATTGGTGAACAATCATGTTCACGAACAAAGGCTATAATGATGTCTGTGGTTCAAAGATCATCCACAAAGTAAAGAGAAAACATTATGCGGGCATTAGCTTTAAATAACCTTGAAAGCAAGCACCTGTCACTTGTTTCAAGCTTCTATGTATTCTTCTGTTTCTATTCAAGTGCTCTATGTTTCTTTTGTAATTGCTGATATGTTCTTGTCATTTATTTCGTGAAACTAACATTTGATTTAGAATTTGATGTAGCTAATTTGCAAGATCATAACCAGAAAATGTGATGCTATAGTTTATAGCACTTATTATATGCTAAGTGCCTTAAACAATATTGAATAGGTGGTTAAGTGATACAAAGAATTAAATGAAAATCAACTAGATACAACAGATTATAAATCAGCTATTCTATATAAAACCTTTTACTACAGTGAACAAGGTTATTAAAATATATTTTATTACATGACATATTAAACATATAGATTTGTCCATCTTCCTGAAGAGTGAGGTCCGTGTGTTTTATAATTTCCATGCGGTAGCAACATTGTAAAATACATAAAGGCTGTTTTTGGTCACTTGACCAAATCAATTCAAATTACCCTTTATTTCATAATGTTATGCTTCAGTGTAAGATGTAAACAAACCTAATGGATTACAGAAATGCAATTTTGAAATTAAGATGCTTTCATTCTAGGTAACCTGAATTTTGTTTAGAAAAAAATGTTCAAAAACATGACAAACATTTTTGTGGGCAAAGAATCATAGATAGGAAATCCTACAGAAGATTTTAACAAGGTTAGGAGAGGAAAGAAGCAAGGTGATACACACCATTTGAGTGTCATGACTCAAGAAGAAAATGCAAAAGATTATGAAAATGACAAGAGGGGGAAAAAATTTTATCTTTTGAAAGGGGGGAGTTAATACTAACTTTTGGACCTGGGGCAGAAAGCAGTTTCTAAGCTGAAAGAACCACAATGGACCAATAGTAATATAGAACTTAACTCACAACAAACACTTGGCCCATCTGGGGTCTTTTTTTTTTTAAAGGAGAAAACGGCTTACCCTGATTATGAGCCCTAATAATGGAACATGGAACTAAAGAAAATGCCAAAGATTGTCACTAGAGAGAAAAAGAGGGAAAACCAAAAACTATTCCTAAGGTAACCATTAGAAAGTTGTCATTAGGCTAAATTAACTGAAGGTCAGAACTTAATCTCTGGGGGTGGGGGGGGGGATGCTATCTTCTTAAATTTAAGCTGGCATGGTCATATCTCCTACTCCATGGTAAAGAATAAAAAAAATAAAGTTATTTCTCATGTATCTCAGGAAGACAGAAACAGAAAGAAAAACAAGAGGAATCCAAGGATTAAAAGGATTAAAAAAGGATTAAAAAATCCTTCTAACTTCCCTGTTCTCCTTGCCCTGCCTAGAGCAGGGCAAACCAAAACATTGAAACCAGAAGATTACAAGCCTAATCAAAGTCTACACAGGCTTTTTTTTTTCTTTTTTACAGTCAGTAACAAAGGAAAACAGGAATTGAGTCATCAGATGTATCCATAGTGGGGTATACAGTCATCAGAACTGGCTTCAGAGCTTCTTTAGTATCTTTAGTATTTTAATCTTTCATATTTTAGAGTTTTCTGTTCTCCAAATGATCTGCAAATGCCTTGAGTCTGACCTGGCCTTGATTACCTATGGAAAAACATCTTTGAGGGAACCTGCCTCTTCTACTACATACAAGGTGTTACAAAATGTCTTAGTGAAGTTTGAAATATCAGTAGCAAAAACTGTTGCAATGGACAATCAGATAATAAATAAATCAAAGGACCTATAAAGGAATCCTCTCAATTAAATTTGTGAATCTTCATTTCAAGAAATATATACCTTTTCATGTAGGGAATGGACCAGGTGGGGGGTGGGATGAGTGGGAGGGAATTATAAGCAGCCTTGTACAATATATCTACTATGATAATGTTTTGCATAGCTAGACATGTACAACATATACTGAATTACTTATCTCCCAAGAGGGAATGGGTGACAAGGGAGGAAGGAAAAGGATCTGAAATTTGAGGTCGTAACATTAAATGTTTCAAATATATATAAATACTATTATTAATACTCTTTTGCTTGTAATAGGGAGATAAGATGTGCAGGCACTGGGATGCAAAGACTCACCTTCCTCTAATGGAAAAATCGATGGGGGTATGGGAGAAGGTATGGGAGAGAGTAGATTGGAGGAAGCGATATCTTGTGAGATTACTGTTCTGGGAGGTTGGGTAGGGGAATAATGGGGGGAAAATGATTGTAACTCAAAATCTGGCAGAAATGAATGATGTAAAACAGAAGTTAATAAACCATTTGTTTATAAAAAAAAAAAAGAAATATATACCTTTTATAAAAGAAACTCATGTAAACACCCCTTACCTTGACAAAATTATTATTTCCTGGAATTCTTTTACTTAGCATTTCAACTGTTCCCTGGGTTCTTAGATCAAGCCACACTAGAAATCAAAATATATGAATACATATGAAAGATCATTATAAATAAAAGTAGTAGCTTTTTTAGGTCAATGTCCAATGTAGTGTACTGATTAGTTTCTATAAATTGCAGGAAGCTTAAAATTACAAAATTTTCTATTTATTAAGAAAGGAAATATATCAGAGTGGAGATAATTTATAAAGAAATAGTTTTAAGCATACACATTTATAATCTCAAATTAGAAGACTGATACATCAGGTCCCAAATAACTTTTTGTACAGGTCAGTCTTTTTTGGTTAGAAGTAAAGGTGGAATATGTCTTTTATCTACAATGAATTTGCAAAAATTTAAAATAAATACAAAAGGCTAAGCAGTCCATTTTGGCCATTGGTCAACACCTTGTGCAAAGTATCAATTAGGACACAGTGTGCTACAAAATTTCTTTCTGAATTCTAGTTTCTAAGGATCACTCTAGTGGACTTAGAGAAGGAAACATGCCACTCATTCTTTTAGACATGAAATATTCTTGAGTGAATTGGTCTCCTGAACCACTAAACAACATACATACAGAATTGTCATCATAAGGGTCAAAGTTCATTCCTTTTTACTAGCCAAAACAAAAATAATTACAATTTAGAGGTTATTCATGTTTTCAAACATCAAAATCATTTTCACTAAAAAAAAACTTCACTTTGGTCAGAGGCATCTCTACTTTGGTTCATGAGAGGTAACCTAAAGACCAGAAGTTGCATAAAGCAACTATGAAAAGTATTAATGAAATTCCCTAAGCTATTCTAGTTCTACTGAAGTTTTACAATTACTTCTCATTACTTTTATTATATAAGACTCCAAATCAGTCAACATTTTTTAGAACACTATAATCATAATGTACCTTGAAGTATATACCTAGAGGCACTGTGGCATATAGGGTCCTAGAATCAGGAATCTGGGTTCTTCAGTCACCAGCTCTGTGACCCAAGTCAAGTAACAACCTATCTGGGGATTAATTTCCTTATCTAAAAAAATAAGGGATTAGACTCATTGACCTCTAAGATCTCTTCCATCTTTTATAATATGAAGTCATCAAGTACATATTGCTAACCCTTCTATCCTAATAATGGCAACATCCTAGTCAAATGATTGCCTATTCTCTTTCTAAAACACTCCAGGGAAGGAGATTCCACAAGCTTCCTAGAATACATTTGGGTATTAACTGGTAACTAGTTTGATTAAGTGTAGCAACCTTTATTTTTCAGTTCCTTTAAAAATTCATTATTTCCCATGGGATACTCTAATTAGTCCTTTTAAATTACTTTTTAAAAAGTAATCCCCTAAGAACTGGTGATTAATTTTGACAGTACCCTTACTTCCTATTAGATTGTAATGGGATTTAGGGACTCTTACAGGTTTCCCAGAATATGAGAAAGGAAGCAATAAATAGAAATTTCTACAAAAATAGGGAACATGATCACGGACATGATCAGAAATTTCATGTCCAAGAAATTGTAGTACTGTAGTAGCAGTTTATGTGAAACTGCCCAACAGTTTTGGCACTAAGCTATAGAAAGAGTATAACATGTGAACTTTTCCTATTGGCTAGATTCCTACATACAGAGATATTACTTGCTTCAGTGATAAGTAGAATAATTAGGGAACAAGGAATAAACTTCAAGATTAGCAAGGTAGAGTTCTGTTTCTATTCCTATGATTTAATGACTTAAAAATTCCTTCTGGAGTACAGTCTTCAAGGTTCTAGAAGTTCCTGCTACTTCCTTTAATGAAATTCTGGACATCAGGTAGATTGTAGCTTTCCTCATTCACTGGCCTATTGTTCCTCATCAAGGACTACTTTAAGATTTAAGTCTCTTTGAACCTGCCTTCCCAATTACTCTGTGCTAACCACAGTAGTGGGATCCAGAATCCTTCATCAAAAGGAACATAGATATCAGCATTATAGAAGGTTGCAATGATACTTGATTTAGGAAAGAGATTGTGAAATAATTGGTAGAACTATCAAGAGAAAAAGACATTATTTGGTATAGTACTTGGTATACTTCATGGATGTGTAAATATTCATTGAATTAGAACTCTGCAAGAAATCAGAAATGGATGTTGGGTTGTTTTGTTTTGTTTTTTTAAATCATGGAAGAGGCTTGAATAGAAAATTAAGATTCACAAAATGGAAGTGAAATAGATCAAAACCATGAGAAGAACCCAGGTTGCAAGACTGAGACCAAAGTGCATTATATCATTTCAGTAGGTAGATTTTTTTAAAGAAAAAGCAGATCCAGAGTGAGGCACAGTTTGAAGCTCAGAAAAAGACAGACAAACAAACCAGTAATAGCCACAGCACCAATACCTGAGGAAGTAACACCAGCTGGACCTGAAGAACCAGAGGGAACAACAGCAACTGGAACTGAAGCACCAGGAGAAACTGGAGCGGCTAGAGCATTAGAAGAAATAATGGCAGTTCTAACTGGAGTGGGCCAGATTCAGGGCCCAAGAGCTCACCTGTCCACCACCTACAGAATTACTGGTTAAGTAAGTTGTTCATAGAAGAATGAACTAAGGTAAATTTACATATAGAGAGAAAAGGAAAAATGGGTAAAACTTTGTAGAAGTACAATCTCTCCTATTTAATAATCCTCCCAACTGCTTAACAGGACCAGCCTTTTTGTGGCCCTAGGAGGGACATAACTTTCCTTATGAAATAAGGCAAATGGATATCTTAGCTAAGCTAAATAGTAAGAGACAAGCACAAGAAGTGGGTTTTATGAGCTCCCATCAGTGAAAATACAATTGTAGAATACCAAAGAGATCATAAAAAAGGGAAAAAGACCCATATTTACAAAAATATTTATAGCAGCTCTTTTTGTGGTGGCAAAGAATAAGAAATTGAGGGGATGCCCATCAATTGGGGAATGATTGAACATGTTGTGGTATATGAATATAATGGAATACTACTGCACTATAAGAAATGATGAGCAGGTAGATCTCAGAAAAACCTGGAAAGACTTACATGAATTGATGCTAAGTGATGAGCAGAACCAAAATATTGTGCATAGTAACAGTAACACTATATGATGATCAACTATGATTGACTTAGCTCTTTTCAGAAATACAATGATCCAAGACAAGTCCATAAGACTCATGTTGGAAAATGCTATCCACATCCAGAGAAAGAACTATGGAGTCTGAATGCAGATGGAAGTATGTTATGTTCACAGTTTTCTTGTGGCTTTTTCCTTTTGTTCACAACATGACTGATGTGGAAATATGTTGCCAGGATTGCATATGTATAACCTATGTAAAATTGTTTGCTGTTAGGTGAGGGAGGGAAGGAGAAAAATTTGGAACTCAAAATTTTATAAAAATTAATGTTGAAAATGATCATAATATATAATTAGAAAAAAATAAAACACTTAAAAATATAATTGTAATGAAATGATGAATATAAAACATTCCCATAGAATATTATGCTGGAAAGGAACATTGAATATTTTGTCAAGATTTCTTGTGCAGCAATTTGTAAAAATGGTCTGACAAGGTAATAACTCAGGTAAAGCTAGAAGTACTGGTCCAAGTAAAAAGAAAATACTCTAAAACTAAGGAAGGCATTAAAGCCCTGCAAAGTGTGCCAACAATGAATGCCATGTAAATTTTCTAAAAGTAAGTAAATTTTAAATGTCTACTCTAAACTTTTGAATAAACTATGATAGAAGGACAAAATTAGACAAGATTTCATATCACACCAAAGCAGTCCTAATTAGTAGCGAATGATGCATTGGAACATATGTTCTGTATTTTACTTTGTAAAGTGTTTAAAGAATAAAGAGAGAATCCATCAAATAAGTCTTTTCTGTATATATATATATATATATATATATATGTATATAGTTGCAGTATGTCACTTAGAGCTATGATACAAATACAGAGGAAATTACTTTAAATCTTTAGTATTTTGCAGTACATAAAGCATATAATTTTAAATTAGTGGGCATTTATATCTTTTTAAATGAACTGAATGAATTCAATTGTTTGTTTATAATAGGAGGGAAAATGGCAATAAAATATACAGGGAATCTGATCTTTATATATTTGGCTTTGATGCAAGAATACTCTTAGAAACAATATTCTCATGTATGAAAACAGCTTCTCAGCAGTCTCTGAAGATAAAGATAAGGAAGTAACAGACTGTAGAACAGTTAACATGATTACAGATAACTGACAACTGATAGTATAAAATAATTCAATCTATTTTCATTATAGGTAGAGAAGGCAGACACAGTAGATAGAATGCTTAACCTGGAGTCAGGAAAACTGAGTTTAAAAACTGCCTTTAAACAATTATTAGTTAGTTACATGACTATCAGGAAATTATGATCTTGCTGAGGCTCAGGCAACTCTGTTAAGACACTAAGTTGTGTGATATGTGAAGTTCCCACACAATGAAGTAACGACTTGTGACATTTCTTCATAGGTGAGACAATGGTAGCAATATAGACAACCAATGTATATGTTTCCTATTGCCAAAAGTCAATTAGCTTCCTCTCACTAAAAGATAAGTAACTTTTTAGCCTATATAAATGGTTCTTGGAAAAGCTTAAGTAGATCAAACACATACAGGAATACGGAGGGAAGCCTTATTACTTCACATGGTATTCACCTTGTTCTCATTTTCTCAAATGAAGCAGAGCTAAGTGAGAAGTAGAAAATATCACAGGCTAAAATATTCTTCATTTCTTAAATGTTTAAATGGCCTTAGAAAACTGGAATTAGCTTATGGCTTTTTATATTTATAATTTACTTTTATATCTCAATTAGAAAGACTGAATAAACAGTCAAAATATGATTTTTAAGTAACTATAAATAGTTGAAGGGGGAAATTTCTTGAATAGACAAATAGTACAGCTAAAGATAAGATATCACAAATTCAAAACAAAAACTACTTTTCTAATTGAATAAAAAAAATCCCCTAAAATCAAAGAGGGCAATAATTTAAAACTAGGATCAAATTTAAGGCTTAAGTATATATGGCATTGAAAGAATATTATAATTTATAGAATTTATATGTTGGGAGGAATATCAGTGTTCATCTAATCCAACTCATCATAACAAAAAAATTAAGTGCAATTTAAAAATACACAAAAATACACACACAAAAATACACAACTGACAGAGCAAACATGTAAGTCAAAGAAACTTGGTAAGTTTTGGTAGGGGATGGGGCTAGGTCTGTGTTTTCCTCAGTGTGGAGAGCTTCTAATGTGGGAACTCCTACCAAGGCAGATCAACAACTCAGTAACTTATAATCTTAGAATTGCCTGTGGGCACTAGAAGTGTCTTATCCAAGGTCATACAAGATATGCATATATATATCAGAAACAGAATTTGAATGTGACTCCAAAGTTAGCCCTCTGTCTTACTCAATATTTGTATTCTTTATCATTTCCTTTGATATTAACACTTTGAAACACAGTCCTGCTTCAAGCATTTAAAAAAAAGTGAAAGGAGCACAAAGTTTCCCTTGCGCTGATTTCATTGACAGGTATAATCACTGGTTAACCAGTTGTGCAATAGAAGGTAAAAAAAATGATTTGCAAAGGTTCCCAAAGTGGGCGATACCGCCCCCTGGGTGGGCACTAGAATAATTTGGGGGGTGGCAGTAGTAGTCTCAGTGCAATTGGGGGGTATGGAATAAAAACAAGGGGGCTGTGAGAAAAGAAGAGAAGGAAAGAAAATTTTGAAAAACCATTCGTACATGATTCATCTGTTGTGTAATAGTTAAAGTCATAGTGATTACATTATATTCCAAATAAACACAAAAAATGCAAATTATAACTGATCAGTGGTCAAGTCTGCCAATAGGTCTTAACAAGCAAGTGTTGGGAGGTGAGCCATGTGTGTTCGTACCTCAGAGGAAATATATGTGTGTGAAGATTTGCTTATAATACAATACTATACAGTTACAGGACACAATATTGCATCATCAAAATTTCAATACAAGAAAAAACAAACACAATAAATTATTAAATTTAAGATGAGTCATTTTTTAAAATAAATTTTGTATTTTTTTTGGAAATGATGCAGAATTTTTTAAAAACCATTAAAGGGTTTAAAAAAGTAGATTTCTAGGGAGGAGCTAAGTAATTTTTTCTTTTAAGGGAATAGCAGGCCAAATAAGTTTGAGAACTTCTGATTTAGAGCTTCTGCCTCAAATTTCTGAACTATGATACTCCACATATTGTAGTAAAGACCCATCAAGATTCAATACACTAAATCAAGAATATCTATCTATTTGGGGTTACCAAAACAAACTCCACTAGTGTTTTGAGGAACTGTAATTTCATCAATGTAGGTACTTCATTAATACAGGTTACAACTCTTACAAACTAATAAGTAGTCTTTGAGATCACAGTAAACAAAATCAAACATTTGTCAAAAAAATTGGTTTTTTTTTAATAACAAGTTATATACACAACAAGAAAATAACATTTTAGGGCTAAGTGAAGTTATTTTGGGTAAAGTTTTAAAAATTGGAAGTTTATTCAGTTATTTCTGACTCTCTAGGAATTGAAACTGCTGAAAGACTTACAAAGGTATTATTTTTACTTAGGAGTCATCTCTGCTTATACGTGTCAAGAACTGAATAAGGTTTACGTAACTTTTGCACTGTCACATCTGCCAATCAACCAAATCTAGTAGGAAACAGATTAAGGAAGTGGGAGAATTAAAGAGAGAATGATGAGGAAAAGTAAGAAAGGGTACTTGGGCTGGAATCCCAGCTCTGCTACTTAGTATCTGTGTGACTTAATGACAAGTTGCTTATGCCTCTGTGAGCCTGAATTTCCTCATCTATAAAAAGATAGTGTTTGATTGGATAACCTCTATCTCCTTTTCATTTCTAAAAATCTGTAGTTCCAGGTTCCTATGAAATAGAAAGACAAAATTAGTTTTGCTGTTTTTAACACATCTGATTCTTGAGAAGGATTGATTCAGAGAAGGTGAAAATTAATATGAAAACTCTGGGCATGTTTATGACCACTGAATCATCGATTCAGTGAACTGAATCAGTGCATCACTGATTCACCCTTTTCTCAAACTTTTATGATTGTGTCATCAGAAAGAAAGAAGACAGTGGACACAATCAAAACTTCATAAGTTTCCTTTGGTATCTGAGGGACAAGGGAATCTTTATTTGTACTGATGAAATGTGGGGGATGAGGAAAAAGGAAATCTCATGAAAAATGCAGAAGATAATCTTCAAAGAAAAGAAAGTTTAAAAATACAACTGGAAAGAACAGAGAAAAATTAAGATGCAAAAGTAAAGGGAAAAGTTCAGAAGTCCAGCAGTTTATATAGGTTGAGAGGTAAACCTTTACAGCTTGCTACAGTAAACTAAGAAATCTTGACAAACTGATATGTCCTGGTAGAATATTAGGAAGCGATTATATAAAACATGTCTCAAAATGACCCCAAAGAATATCAAACCTCTTTCCAAGATGAAGAGCTAATGAGAAACAGAAACATTACTAAGTGAAATAGGTCAGACTGTCCAATTCCGTATTTTCCCTTTCACAAGTAGAGCTTTCTAAGAAATTCAATGATAAAGAGATTGATAATGTGAAAGAATGTTAAACAGAATTATGCACACAATGTTTGTAGTATTTCATTAAAAGTTCAAAGTAGGATATAAATTAAAATATATAGCCTAGTACCATAGATTTAGAAGCTGGAAGAAACCTTCAAGGTCACCTGGTCCAATGTCTTAATTTTACAGATAAGGAAACTCAAATTAAGTGAATTAGCTCAAGGTCACACAGGTAGTTTAATGGCAGAACCAAGATTAGAATTCAGATTCTTTAACTCCAGTGACTGCTTTTTCTATTATGCCATCATGCCTCTTTAAAGACTTTAATGATCAATATAATTACCATTTATATTTCAAAAAAAATTAAATCTCTCAAATTAACCAAAAAAAAAAAAAATGCTGAAGACACAATCCAAATTTAAAATACCTACCTAATCCTAGACCTAACAACAGGAGTTTTAACAAAGGTACCGGGGGCGGCTAGGTGGCGCAGTGAATAGAGCGCCCGGCCCTGGAATCAGAAGGACCTGAGTTCGGAGCTGGCCACCAACACCTAATCCGCACAAACAAAAACCTAGCCGTGTAACCTTGGGCAAGTTACTTAACCCCAACTGCCCTAAAGGGGCGGCTAGGTGGCTCAGTGAGTAAGAGTGCCGGCCTCGGAGTTGGGATGACCCGAGATCAGATCCGGCCTCAGAAAATGAGCACCCACGCATAAATCAAATGACTAGCCGTGTAACCTTGAGCAAGTTACTTAACCCCAATTGCTTTAAAAAAAAAAAAAAAACAAAGGTACCAAATATAGCACTACCAGAACAAAGATACTCTGTGTCTTGATGTCCATATAATAATATTTTTCTTTGCTGTTGGCATTTTTGAAAAGTATTATATTTGTATGTAATTTGATACTTCTTGCCAAATCATTCCATATCCTACATGATTGGCAAGTAACATACCAACCTCATATTTGTTTTGTCCTGGGTCACGTTCTACTTGCTCCATATTGTTCTCTTCCTTATCTTTAACTTGTACTGTATTTAGTAAGCTAGATCAGGGCTTAATGATTATTTCATACGTGATAATAACATTATGGTTCCAAATAAAATGAAAGCTTTTAAAAGGGATTGTCTTGTGTTTCCTAATATATCCCTTAGCAACTAGAACACCTTTAAATAGAAATCTTTTAAAATTTGATTAACTCTTTAATACATTAAGGATTTATTCTCAAAAATACTCCTATGTTTTTCAATTAAAAAAGAAAAATAATTCTACCAGCATTTATTATTAATTTTTTAAAAGTCTATATGGGCAAACATTCATAGCGATTTTATAACACTATAAGGTACTTACCATTTTGGTTCATTTCATATGCTAACAGCATTACCATTTGAACTATACTCAAGTATGTCTCTCACTAAAGTAACTCTAAAATGGAATAATGCAAATTGTACATTACACATACTCTTATAATTTCTCCTATTTTCTCCACAAATGTTACTGCCAGTGATAGGACTGGGATAATCATACTGCAATATTACTTCAAAAGTATAAATATTATTCGCTGCTACAGCTTAGGAATAATCTTTCTTTTTTTCTAGTAAGTTACAGCAGTTATCAGCACCAGCATTCCCCTAGCTAATATCAAAATTTCAAAGGGCATTTATAATCATTTGCATTGAATAGGATTACAGTCAAATAAATATAAATCAGGTATCTAGGCTGTCTAATTCCTATTTAACAGATTTAGATTTAATTTTCTTTCCTATAGCAAAGAGGAAAAAAATAAACCTCCTGTCCCTCACTACATTCTGGTTTCCAAATGAATAAATAAAAACAAAAATAAAACAAAGAATTAAGAAACATACTTAAAACACTACAAAATGAAACCAGTCAGGAAATCACTATCTGAAGTTCTATCTTGATGAATGCAGAAATGTCTAGTGATTATAACACTTTCATAAACAATGATTAATATGTGACAACTCCTCATATGAAGATTAGTATACAATTTATTTTTGCAATTTTTACTGATTAATGCTACCTAAATTATAACTGTTTAAAGTGCTAAAACTGGAGAGTAAAGGGAAGTATACATAAGACTGAAGTTTAAATAGTTTTAATAAACAAGATATTGAATTTCTTTTTTAAACAATACAATTATAAGATAAATAGGACTACTACTTACTACAATTTAGTAAAAGAAATGTAACTTATTTCCTTTACCTCATAATATAAAGGTAGAAAAAACATGAATTGTTATTATATGCATTATACATATATAAATATCTATATTATATATACACATGTGTGTTAACTAAAAAAATATACTTGGTACCTTACCAACAGCATTGTAGAGGGGTTCTCCAGTATATTTGTCCCAAACTACAGTAGTTTCCCTCTGATTGCTCACACCAATAGCTTGTAAGAAAATTAAGCATTAGTCAGTATAAAAACAAACAGAAAACTGGAATAAAGTATATTTTAAATCTAATTTCAGCATAATTAGAGATAAAGTGATTATTCTATGTCATGTGTTTAGTTTATTTCTCTTCAGTGGCCTAGGAAATAAACTAATGATGACCCAAGGGTTTGATTTTGTAATATAATCAAAATATACAAATATGTAGAAAGAATGGTAGACTTAGATTCAGGGCACGAGAGTTCAAATCCTGCCCTCCCCTTTTACACACATGTCCTTGGGTAAATCTGTTAATCTCTCATGCCTCAGTTTCATTATCCATAAAATGGCATTTGATGACTTTTGAGGTCTTTGTCCCAATTATAAATCTTTGATTCTACTATATTATATACTAAAAATGAGTTCAGTGGGGAGGCTAGGTGGCGCAGTGAGTAGAGCGTCGGCCCTGAAGTCAGAAGGACCTGATTTCGGATCCAGCCTCAGACACTTAACGCACACACAAACAAACAAACAAACAAAAAAACCTAGCCGTGTGACCTTGGGCAAGTTACTTAACCCCAATTGCCCTCCAAAAAGCAAAAAAAAAAAAAAATGAGTTCAGTGAAAGACAGATGACCATTTTGCTATTGGGTGGTTTTTCCATCACAACTTACCCTAAATGGTGGTGACTGGAACTGACCACATATTGAACCTACCAAAGATTGTTTCTTTGGGATCCAATTGCCTTTCCCCTTTTTAAGGTGCCAATCTTTAACAAGATTCTCTTGGTTTACAACTAAATGCAGAGTTAACTGTTTAAAAGTATAAAAGTGATTTTATTAAATAGTGTGAAGGAATTGTGGGATACAAATATAGGCAGCAAGCTTGCAAAACCTAATTAAGAGTATGGTGTTGTGGCCAAGTATAGGAAGACTCAAATCTCAAAAGTCAGTGATATTGGTGTCACTGTCATACTTCGCAAGTATAAGCCAGGACTTGGATTTGAGTTGCCCTACAGTGAACTCACAAGGTCTGGTCAATAGGAAATGGAGAAGGAATCACATGACCTTCGGTGATCTATGACCTCCACATTATTGGCTAGGAACTATCTACAAAGAAATAAAAATGTCTTTCAGACATAAGCTCCTTGAGGGCAGAGACTGCTTTATTTTTTGTCTTTATATACAACACATAGTAAATAAGTAGCAATTAATAAATGTTAGTTCTAAGATTAATTTCCAAAGGCATTAAGAGGATTCATTCCTCTTTACTTTAGCTAAACATGAGAAAGGGGAAATTGAGAAAATATCCTGAAACTTATTGCTACATCAACTATACTTTTTCCATATCCAAAAAAAAAAAAACTTTCAGGCAATGACATATGGTACTAGAACAAAAATTTTACATATTACTGTAAAGAATTCTAACAGTGTTAGATCTATATTGCGAAGTTTGAAAGATAGAGGAAACTCATGGCCTCATATGTAGTCTTCTTTTTCTATTCTCCTTTGCATAAGGAAATGTTCATGCTTGTTGATGTTTCTCAAGTTCATAATAATAAAAAGGAATTTTTTTAATACCAAGATAGCTACAGATGAGGAACATTACATATGCAGCACACATGTGATTAATCTGTTGATTCCTTTTGTTTAACTCTTTGTTAAAAAAGAAGGGTTCAAAGAGTGAGAAGAATTTAACTCAGGAAATGACTGGCATAAAGAGAGTTTCAATAAAAATTATTTTGATAAAATTAAATTTTAACAGATGAAGCAAGATGAATAGACCATGTGTCTTAGATGGAAAGGATTTAATAGCACCTGAAGAAAACAGCAAGGAAGTATTTGGATGAAGAGGTAATTTAAAATCAGAGGCTACGTGGTTTCAAAATAATTTTTTTTCCTTTTCTTTTTGGAGGGGGGAAGGCAGGGCAATTAGGGGCTAAGTGACTCGCCCAAGGTCACACGGCCAGCAAGTGCTAAGTGTCTAGGACTAGATCTGAACCCAGATCCTCCTGACTCCGGGGCCAGTGCTCTATTCACACCACCTAGCCACCCCCAAAATATTTTTTAAAGCAACATTTTAATTGAGGTAAGAGCAGAGTTACATTAAACTAAAAATGGTAGTTATTGAGAACTGCATCGGGTCCAAGTCTTAATTATCTTTATACCTTTTACCAGAACAGAGTGTTTTAAACATTGTAAGCACTCACTAAATGCCTATTTAATGAACAAATGTATCATTATTATGATCATGTTATTAACAATGTAGTTGCATTTCTAGTGCAATTGATTTCTTCACAACGACAAATTGTTGAAGGGGGCATTTAATACTATCACCCTTTTAAAATGAAAAAACAACAACAAACTGACTGTCCAAAGTGAAGTGACTTGCCTACTGTAACAGTTTTTGATCTATTATTCAAATTCAAGTTCAGCACTCCTTGAATTATACACATATCAAATCATATACATTTGATCATGTTTATATCTTTATAATACATTTTCAGTACTAATTACCTAGTTACTGCTCAATGTTATGTTGAACCATTAGTTCTAGAAAATTCAGTTTCACTTTAGATATTAAGTACCTTGTAAGTTCTGACCATGAGTTAAGGTCTTTGTTACCATAGTCAAAATATCTGAAGGGACCCAAAAAACGTTTCCCATGGAGGAAGAAATGTGTTGGGTAGTCAGAGAATGAAGTCCCTTTCTAATTTAGACATCAAACTAAATCACATTAATAACCTAAAGTTAAAGTTGTTCCAATGCAAAAAGTTAAACTGAGATTCTTTGTAAAAAACAAAACAAAAAACCCAAACCCAAAAACATTAGAATTGTGAAAATGATCATATAAATAATCAAGGTCAAATGGAATTTATGATTTTTTTTGGAGAGCAAAACTTGCAAGACTTGCCCAAAGTCACACAGCTAGTAAGTGTGTCAAGTGTCTGAGGCAGAATTTGAACTCAGGTCCTCCTGACTCCAGGACTGGTGCTCTATTTACTGCACCACATAGCCGCCCCTGGAATTTTTTTTTTTAACAGTTTTTGAAAGTGATGTGATTGACTTTATTGTTGTAGAAAATTTTTAATTTCCTTGTTACTGTTACTGATGGAATGTAAGCATATCAAATTGAAATAATTTTGAGGAGTTAAAATCCATTCCACCCATTTCCAAACCCCAAAAAAGAATACCTTTGATAGCAGAAATGTCGATATTCAGCTCTGTAAGTTTTTCACAAGTTCTTTCTATACATTCATAGACAGATTGCAGAATCTCCTTAGGATCTTGTTCCACCCATCTTTGAACATAAAAACACATCTGATTATTTATCTAAAAAATCTGTAACAAACTGAATGAGGTTGAATAAAATCAGTTCACTTTAACAAGGGTACCACATGCATAAATATTTAGGAAATTTATAGTTTTTAAAACTGACTGAATATAAAGGGAAAAGTACCTTCATAATTTAGAAGACCAAGGCTTTGACATAAAATCTTTCAATTCTCACAATATCAAGTAAGGCTACAGAGTCACTTGACCAGGTGTATGTGGAAACAGCTTGAATTAACAAAGTGTTAAATTTTAGTTTGAGCATTTAAACCTCAAACTGGTGAATATTACAAATCAAGAGCTTTATTTATTGTTTTGTTAATTGGCTAGATTTAAGAAAGTGACAGATAAAATGTCAGTAATGCCAATTGAACTTAAAAGTATATTGTGAATATACTCCCCTAATCCCACCCAAGAGATCTGGTTGTTAAATGTTTACCAGCACACCATTGTACTTGATTCATCTTAAGACCCATAGTCAGTATCAAAGCAGTTTCTGCTTTGTGATTAAGACAAAATACATCCAATAAACTAAAGACATTATACAGAAGACAGGCTTTTCCCTATGTACATTGCTAATTTTAAAGCAAAAAAAAAAAATACATAAATTATATATACTACCTATTTTGAAACCTAGTTTGATAATAAAAGAAAGTAATTCCTTTCCTAAAAGATAATAAACCCTGTGAGAATTCAATAGATGTTTAAAGATGATTTTTTTTTTGGTTATTCCTAAATAGACTGAAAATGTGATTCTGAGGGAAAAAGAAATTCTGCTTTATATTGATAAACATGAAATATATAGACTTCTAAAAATCAAATTTAAAAATAACATTTATTCAAGGAAATCTTCTAACTAGGAACACTTATTGAAAGACCTCTCAAAACAAAAAAATATAGAATGGTGCCACAAGCACAGTGTATAAAAGTTAATGTTCTATTTTTTTTCTGGGTATAATAATATACATTGTGCTCAAAACGATAACATTTTTGCAAGTAAATTGGTTGCTAAATATAAACCTATCAAATTATCTTTTTATTCCCCTCCAGGAGCCCTCATTCAATAGAATCTGCTATACTTAGATCAACAAAGTACCATGATGTAGTAGAAAGAATGCTAGACTTAGAGTCAATAGCAATCGTCATCCTAAAGCTATGTTTTGATACTTAATAACTCTAGGTGACCTTGAGCTATCCAGTATCCTACGTTTGTGTTTCCTCTTCTGTAAGGTGGAGATAACTATAACTGTACTACCTACCTTATACAAAGGCGATGAGGAATTTGTAAACCAAAAAAGCACATTACAGAAACAAAAATACAAACCTGTCAGCTCAATACTCATGACCTTGGGGGAGAGGGGAAGAGCACAAGTAACTGGTAGTGATAGCTAAGAGGGAATCAGGAAGTAAGAGGTGGCACTTGAGCAGAACCTTGAGGGGACATAGGAATTCCAAGAGACATAGGTAAGGTCGACAGAAGGATAACCTGGTGCAAAGGCACAGATATGAGACATGAAATACATATGGAGTGATACAAGCAAATAGACCAGTTTGGCTGGAATAAAAAGCATATGAAGGGGAGTTACATGGAATCAGTCTAGAAATGTGGGTCAAAGTAAACATGTGAAGGACTTGGAATTGCCCAAGTCGTATTTTATCCAATAAGGAAGCAGAAACCACTGAAGCTTCCTTAGGAGGGAGGTACAGTCAGAGTTGTATTTTAAGAATAGCATTTTTTGGGGCGGCTAGGTGGCGCAGTGAATAGAGCGTCGGCCCTGGAATCAGAAGGACCTGAGTTCGGCCGACACTTAATCCGCACAAACAAAAACCTAGCCGTGTAACCTTGGGCAAGTTACTTAACCCCAATTGCCCTAAAGGGGCGGCTAGGTGGCGCAGTGAGTAAGAGTGCCGGCCTCGGAGTTTGGATGACCCGAGATCAGATCCGGCCTCAGAAAATGAGCACCCACGCATAAATCAAATGACTAGCCGTGTAACCTTGAGCAAGTTACTTAACCCCAATTGCTTTAAAAAAAAAAAAAAAGAATATCATTTTTGAAGCTATATGAAAGATGCATAGGAGAGGTGGGAGCAGACCACTTAGGATACTATTTCAGTAGGAAAATGAGAGATGATGAGGACCTAAATTGGCTGAAGGTGGCCCTGTAAATAGAGAAAAAAGGGGAACTGATAAGGTAGACTTTGTAGAGATAGAATCACAGAGTTGGCAATATGAGAGATAAAGGAGAGTGAAGAGTCAAGGAGGACTCCAAAGTTGTAGACCTAGTACCTGGAAGGATAGTGGTGCTATATCACTGTGTTTGAGTCATTGCTCTGATTCTTGCTATTTTCAGATGCTCCCTATGGTCTCAAGCATAAAATGCAAACTTAGCCCAGCATTTCTGACCATTCAGAATCTGGGTTCAATTTACCTTTCCAGATGTATTTCAAATAACTGTCTTTAATGCCTTCTACCTTCTAGTCAAACTAGACGACTAGTTGTCACCAAATTCAGCACCTCACATCTCACATCATGCATTTGCTGCTTCTCATACCTAGAATGCTTCTCATCTCTATCTCTCAGAATCTTTTCCTTCTTTTAAGGTCACTTCAAATACCACCTTTTTCATGATTTTCCCCCAATTATTATTGACTCTCCCTCTTTAAATTATCTTGTATTTATTTATCTATGTATAGCCCCAATAGAATATAAGATACTTAAAAAAAAAGTTGTTTCATTTTGCCTTTGTATGCATGTCACCATGGGATCTCACAGAGTAGGCATTTAATAAATGTTTGTAGAACTAAAGGTGAATTAACAGGACCCATTTCAACCGAACATAGAAACCACATATTTACTCATTCACACAAACATTTATTGGAATAGCTATTTTAACAGTATTAATTATTATTTAACAGGTTGTATGAAATAGAAAGATAAACATTTCTGAAAAGAAATTGTTCTTGCCCTGAAAGGGGTCTAATGTTATGTATCTACATAAATAACTGAAATAATAAAAAATGAAAATCTTAGTATTCAGGATTCAATGTTACACGTACACTAATGAAATACAATTCTAATTATATAGTGCTACTTGCACTGACTCTGTAGATTGTGCATAACTCCACAGTATTTAGAAATGGTAATCCTACATTTATGATTATTATACTCCTTGTACTTTTCAATGTGCTTTAACATATATTCTCTAACATTGCTAAGCTATAAAATATCTTTTATTGAACAAAAATGGGTAACTAACAAATGGTCTTTCTCCCTAGGGACTTAAAACCTCCTCATGCTGTGGTTATAAATACATGTGATAAGATATATATATATACCCAGTTAATATTTCAAAAAGGATTATAAAAAGTGAAAACTTCATAATCATTAAATTAGAGACATACCCTTCTTTAGGGAATTGCTGTTTTAGTTCCACTTGATGATGACTAAGTAGTTCAGCTGTTTTTGAATTGAAAACCTGAAAAATATGTTAAAAAATTAGGAAGAAGATGTATACCAAAATATAAAGTTAATTACAAACTAGATAAACTGTTAAAATTCTTTCCAGTTCTAAATCTGTGGTCCTATGAAAACATCTTATTCAGAGATGAGAGTCGAGTAGGCCAAAATATTATGCTAGATACATTGCTTTGTTGTGGAGAGAGGGTGAAGGGGGAAATATTGATGAACTTATACAGCACTATCACTAAAGAAAACCAAATATATCAAGTTAAAATATGGTGAACTTTCAGAAATACTATTGTTTGTAAATTCATGACTTAATAACATTTGGAATATCTTTAAAACATTCTTAAAAGATAGGACTAAATTTGGGCTCAGAAATAACTGCTTAGGGGCAGTTATGTGTCACAGTGAATAGAGCACCAGTCCTGGAGTCAGGAGGACCTGAGTTCACATCCAGGCTCAGACACTTAACACTTATTAGCTGTGTGACCTTGGACAAGTCACTTAACCCCAACTGCCCTGCCTTCCCCCCTCCAAAAAGACAAAAAAAAAGAATAACTGCTTAATTACAACCACTTAAAATGAACCAAAATTAGGAACAGGAATATGTGGCAAATAGGGGCTTTTTCCCCCCCTTTTCCTTTCTCCCTAGAACTGGGACCAAATATGTTCTGATTCAAATGACAGGGAAAAGAGTAATATTTAATTTTAAATTTTGAGATGGGAAAGATTTTTTTTCTGAACATTAGTTCCTTTTAAAATTTATTAGACAGTGTTAAAGAGGGTTGTGCTGTAAGGGTCATAAATTTAACTTCTACATTGCTATAACACCTCAGTCACAAAAACAATCTTCTTGCCAAGGAGAGAGATACAAGTATCCAAAGGAAACAATTTAGAGTAAAAGTTTATTTGTAAAAATATTAAAGAAAGGGGGCGGAGCCAAGATGGCGGAGTAGAAACAGCTCGTCCAAGCCTCTCTGCCCCCAGATTCTCCACAAACTATGTAAAAAAGGACTCTGAAAATCTTCTGGAGCCCCAGCACCCACAGAACGACACAGAGAAGCTAACCTCCCGCTGAGGACAGCCCAGCACCCTGCAGGAAGGACCAGCGCAGTGGTCTGGGAGCCGGCAGCGCACAGGAGCGGAGCCAAGCCCAGGTCCACGTGAGCCGAGGTTTTAGCCCCAGGGCGGCAGGGCCAGCAGCCGGCTGGAGGAACCCCAGAACACCAGGAACTGTGGAGACGCCAGAATTATCAACATAGACTTGCCTAGGACAAAGTAAGAGGTTAGTGTCCTATGGACTTTGGGACCTGTATTTGGGGAATGCGTCAGCTCCCTCCCCTGAGGGCTAGAAGCTGCTGAGGAGACACGCCACTGTGTAGTTTTCAGAGGCATTTCCGGCTCCCAGCCTACAAATCGTGGGGAGATCCAGCGATCAGTCTTGGGGGGTAATCGCTCTTGCTTTAACCTCCCTGGATCTGGATTGTGATCTAGGGTGGAAGTTGTGGGTAGGTTTATAGCTTGCCAGAAACGGAAGTTGCCCCCCACACGTTCGGGACGAAAATTCCTCTATCTGGCCTTAAAGCCATAGTGTGGCAACAAGCCCAAAAGTCAAGTAATTAAGTGGCAACATGCCAAGGCAAAGGAAACAGAAAAATGCAACCTAGACTCCTATTTTGGGGGCATAGAGCGGGAAAAGGACTGTGAGGTCAGAAGTCCTGCTCCAAAAGCCCCAGGGGAAAACATGAGTGGGTTGCAGGCCATAGAGGACCTTAAGAAGATCTTTAAAAATCAAATAAGAGAAGTGGAGGAAAAATTAGAAAGAGAAATGAGAAGGATGCAGGAAAAGTATGAAATGAGGGTCAATAGCCTGACTGAGGAAAACAACACCTTAAAAAATAGACTAACTCAAATGGCAAAGGAGGCCCAAAGGGGCAATGAGGAGAAGAATGCCTTAAAAAGTCGAATTTGCCAGATGGAAAAAGAATCTCAAAAGTTCACTGAGGAGATTCATTCCTTCAGAGTTAGACTGGAGCAAATGGAAGCTAATGACTTTATGAGAAATCAAGATGCTGTTAAGCAGATCCAAACAAATGAAAGATTAGAAGGCAATGTGAAATATCTCATGGGAAAAACCACTGACCTGGAAAATAGATCCAGGAGAGACAATTTAAAAATTATTGGACTACCTGAAAGCCATGATCAAGAAAGAACCTAGAAATCACCCTTCAAGAAATTCTCAAGGAAAACTGCCCTGATGTTTTAGATCCAGAGGGCAAAATAGAGGTTGAAAGAATCCACCGATCACCTCCTGAAAAAGATCCCAAAAAGAAAACTCCCAGGAATATTATAGCCAGGATCCAGAATCCCCAGATCAAGGAGAAAATACTACAAGCAGCCAGGAAGAAACAATTTCAATATTGTGGAAACACAATCAGAATAGCCCAGGACCTGGCAGCTTCTACACTGAGGGATTGAAGGGCATGGAATATGATATTCCAGAGGGCAAAAGAACTGGGAATGAACCCAAGGGTCACCTACCCAGCAAAACTGAGTATTTTGTTTCAGGGGAAAATATGGTCATTCAGTGGAATAGAGGACTTTCAAGCATTCTTGAGGAAAAAACCAGAGTTGAATAGAAAATTTGACATCCAGACGCAAGAAGTAAGAGATGCCTGAGAAGGTAATCAGGGAAAAGAAATCAAAAGGAACTTATCAAAGTTGAACTATTTACATTCCTATATGGAAAAGCAATATCTGTGACTGATGATATCTTTCTCACTATGAAAATAATGGAAGAAGGGGGTGTGGTCATACGAATACATATGTGAATGTGTGTGTATATGGTTACAGTTATATATGGATAGAGGGCATAGGTTGATTTTGTTGGGAAGGGAGAGTACTCAAGGGATGAAATTATGAGGTGAGAGAGGAAAGTGGCAAGAGGAGATGGGGAGAGACATGGTAGGGTAAACTATCTCATGTAGGGGAAGTGGGTGCAAAGGAGGGGGAGAATAAGGAAGGCTAAAAAGGCAAAACCACATTCACATTGAATTTGGTTCAGGGAGAAAATGACATACATACTAAATGGGATATCTCAACCTGCAGCAGGATAGGGGGAAGGGGGATGAGAGGAGGGATGATGGATGGGAGGGCATCCTTGGGGTGAGGGGAGGTTGGAAGTACCCACTATAGAAGAGGGACAGGATCATGTAGGGAATGGACCAGGTGGGGGGTGGGATGAGTGGGAGGGAATTATAAGCAGCCTTGCACAATATATCTACTATGATAATGTTTTGCATAGCTAGACATGTACAACATATCCTGGATTACTTATATCCCAAGAAGGAATGGGTGACAAGGGAGGAAGGAAATGGATCTGAAATTCAAGGTCGTAACATTAAATGTTTCAAATATATATATAAATACTATTATTAATACTCTTTTGCCTATAATTGGGAGAGAAGATGTGCAGGCATTGGGACACAAAGATTCATCTTCCTCTAATGGAAAAGTCGATGGGGGTATGGGAGAAGGTATGGGAGAGAGCAGATTGGAGGAAGCGATATCTTGTGGGACTGCTATTCTGGGAGGCTGGGTAGGGGAATAATGGGGGGAAAATGATTGTAACTCAAAATCTGGTGGAAATGAATGATGTAAAACAGAAGTTAATAAAGTATTTGTTTAAAAAAAATATTAAAGAAAAGAATAAAGATTATGACCAATATTGCCTTAACAAAATATCCAAAATCAGTTGAGGGAGAAAAGAGCCTACAAAACCTTGGCACAACTGAGCTAAGTGGATCACCTCAAGGGCATTTGCAGATAAAACTGTGAAAACTGAGAAGACATAAAATGTTAGTTTTACCTGACCAAATGCATATAATGAAGATGTTTATTCTGAAGACAGAACAATTTTAAAAGCATCCAGGAAACAATTACATGATACCTCAAGGAAAGGAGGATTTCAAAAAAGTAAGGAAAATCTTGAATGGTTCAATAACTCAACCATGACAACACTGCCAGCCAGGAACATAAACACCTATTTTCTCATGTCTAAAAGATCTATCTGTATGCAGTCATTGAGGATATTCTTTATTAAAACCTAAACTGGGAATAGGCAGGTTTATGCATATTAAATTCTAAAGAAGACTATATATTCATAATCATACAATTAACTAAGGAGTATAGAGAATAAGAGTTCATTGCATTTATGTCATATACACACATGTCTATCTATACATGCAAATATACACATATACATATATACACCTATAAACATACATACAGATAGATAAACAGATAGACAGATAGATAGGTAGATAAATAAATAGATAGATAGAAAGATAGATAGCAATTTGTACCACTGGAGGGAATATCCACATGGATGAAATCAGATTTTAGCATTTATAACTTTACATCTTTCATAACATATCAAAGGGCATCCAAAAATGACCTAATTTAATTGATATGTAGATACTGAAAACAAATGTACTAATCTGTAAATTTAATTATTTTATGAAAAGAATTTAATGTATTGACAATGGAAAGGACACTCAACTTGGATATCAAAGGACCTGATTTCACATCCTGTCTCAGCTATTTATTCTATATGTGACCAAGTCAAGTTTTTTAACTTCTGTAGGCACCTTAGCTTCCTCATCTTTATTGTGGGTGGGTTAAATTAAAGCTCTGCTGACTCCTTTAAATCTAAACTAAGATCCTAAGATTTGGTTAACAAATACACACACACACACACACACACACACACACACACACAGCTACTATATGAAAATGATACAATAGCAAAGTATATGGGTCATCTACTGCAGATACTGTTGCTCTACTCAGAGTCAGAATCTAAAGATTTTGGTCCATACGTTTGACCCTATACTCATCCTAGTCATTTGTCTTAATGAGTAATAACAGCAGCATCACCACCTCCACCTCAACCTACACACAGTTTTAAGTGAAAAGCACTTTAAATATAATCTCACTCAAAAAACCCTTGCCATCTATCCCTTTGCAGCTAGCAACTCAGACTCCTCTTTTCTTCATTAATTGCACTGCAATGAGCCAAGGTCAACAACAGGAATAATTGGAATCATCATATAGTTTTTGTGAATAATGAGTCGTCTTTTCTTAAAATCTAGCAATATTTACTGTACATTTTCCATAACAACACTGATCACAACTACCAAAATCTTTCTTTCCCAAAAAATATAGACAAACCTTACACAGCTCTTTTAGATGAGATAGACAAAAAAGTATACAAACATCACTCCAAGACAGCAATCCTATAAAGTGACTTTATCTAGAACTATATTTCTCAGGTTCATCACCTAAAATCTGGATTGTTATAGTAGTTTGCTGGTTGGACTTCCTACTTCATGTCTCTTCTCAATCCAGTCCATCTTCCATTCAGCTATAGATTGATCTTTGTAAAACACAGGTCTAAATATACCACTCTTTCTCCACTCCCCCAAACTCAACAAACTCCAATGGTTCCCTATTACTTCTAAGATCAAATATTTAAGTGAGACAGGGCTATACAAAATCACCAGCCTCACTCTCTGCTCCAGAACCACAACTCTCGTTCCTCTCCCTCTGTCCACATAGGGTATCATACCCTTACCTGCAGATGCTCTGCTTAAAGGAATATAAATTTTGATCACTGAAACCTCAAGATGTCTTGATGTTTCCAAGGTAGATTTCTTACATAATCACTATGCCTTAAACCCAAATTACTCTGGCTTTCATAGACTGGCCAACAATAGGTCCCAGCCCAAGCCTCACTTGGGGTCCTGAAGGTTCAGCATTGAGTGTCAGTAGCAATTGTTTCTGTTTTGGCCAGAAACCCTGAGGGCCCTCCCTTCCAAGAATGATTCATTTTTAACTAGGTAAAAGAGGTTATTCTTTGCCTCATTTCTTGCCTAGCCTTAATCACTGAATGAGGCCTTGACTCAGTCAAAGTGAGACCTTAATTTAACTTAAAAAAGGCTAACATCTCCCACTGCATCCAGATCCATCTCTAGTCATCCTGATCTATATCTTGTCACTGGACCCAGATGGCTCTGGAGGGGAAAAAAAAGGTTGGTGACTTTGCATAGCCCTCCCTCACTTAAATCCAATTCACTTGTATGTCATGGTATCACATCCCTGATGTCATAGTCCTCTTTGAGAAAAAAGGACAAACAACAAGATCAAATAAAAAATTCTATTCTTGTCTTTTAAAGCCCTTCAGAACCTACCCCCTTCTTATTCTTACCTTTCCTTTCTTACACTTTACTCTCCTCTCCACATACTTTGAGATCTAGTAACACTAGGCCTCTTTACTGTTCCTCCTCCTAAAGGACACTCTCCTTTCCGAATGTATATTTTTACTAGCTATTCCCCATGTTTGAATTTTTTCCTTCATCATCTTCATCTCCTGGGTTTCTTAGCTTAGAAATTTTGAAAAACAAAGGAAAGATTAACAGAAACAAAAGCAAAAAGAAAAAAAATCTGCTGAAATGTTGAACAAAATCAGGATTTTTTGGAGAAAGAAAAAAAATAATACATATTATCTTATCATTTATAACAAATGAAGAGGAAATAAAGGGAACTATGAGAAACAATTTTGCCTAAACATATTTAAACAAAACTGATAACAACCAACAGAATTAGAAATGGTTCAATCTCAGATAAAATGTCAGCTGAGAGGCTACAGCACTACATGCACATTGAGAAGATTTTACACTATGACCAGGTTGGATTTGTACAGTAAGTGTATGTTGTTGTATTTGTTGTATATGTTGTTGTATCTGTACAGTAAGTTGTACAATAAGTGTATGTTGTTCAATATTACAAAGAATATAAACATAATGAATATTAATGGCAAAGTAATAAAAATTACATGACTTTATCCAAAGACACATAAAAGGCTTTTGTATTACAAACCTCAACCCACATATTTCCATTCATAACATTAATAAAAAGTATCTTTACTTAATACCTTGAACCAAGAAATAGCATTATTTGTAATGAATGCTAGAAATCTTTCCAATAAGATCCATAGTAAAACCCCTCATCACCAACCCATTAGTTGAAAAATTTCTAGAAAAGTTAACTGTAGCAATAAAATAAGAAAAAGATATTAGGGCAATAAACAAAAAAAAGAAAATTATCACTTTTTTGCAGATAATCAATGGTGTACTCAGTAATTCAGCTAAAAACTATTTGAAATTATTACTGAATTCAGCAACCTCCCAGGATATAAACTACTGCCATAAAAATTTGACAAAAAGAGTTAGAAAGAGAATTTCCATTTAAAAGAACTACAGAATTTTTTTTAAAATAGGAATCTAGCTACTGAGACACAAAAAAACAGGAATTACATGAATACTTTCTACAAAAACAAAGAGCCCTAAATAATTGGAGATGTTAATTGCTCATGATTGGACAATGCTTACATAATAAAAATGGCACTATCTAAATTTACTTATTAATTCAGTGCCATATCAAACTACCAAAGTTTACTATCTGGAGTCAGAAAAAATAACAAAATTCAACTGAAGGGGGAAAAAAAAGGTCAAAATTCTCAAGGATAATATTTTTTCTTTAAAATTGATAAGGAAGAGACCCTAATGGGATCTGATCTCAAACCATACTACAAATCAGTGATCAAAATTATTTTGTTATTATTTAAAATTATTATTTAAAAAACAGTAGAAAAGATTCTGTGCATAAGATTTTTGGAAGGAAACAATACTACAGCATTCAACAAACCCAAAGAATCCAATTAGTCTTTCAAGTAAGGAATCAAAAAGAAAAAAAAAACTAAAGAGAAAATTGGGAATTTGTTAATTAGGTCACAATCTATCACTATATATATATAAGCTCTGGCTCAAATATATGCTCAATAACAATTCTCTAATAGATAAATGGTTAATGAATATGAATGAGCCATTTTCAAAAGATGAAAAGCAACCAACCAACAATCATATTAAAAGGTTTTAATCACTAATGACAATAAGAGAAATAAAAATTAAAAACAAATCTGAGGATCCATTTCAACCCTATCAACTTGGGAAAAATGGCTATTATTGAGACAGGAGAAAGGCTATACAGCTGAACAAGCACAGAAATACACTGTTGATAGAGCTACAAAATGGCCCAGGCATTTTGGAACTATACCTTTAAATTAAAAATTTATGAAAACTAAATTCATTAAAATGTACATACCCTTTGAATTTTTCATTCCTCTAGTAACATCACGGACACTGGATTTTCCAAGATCAAAAACTTGAAATCAAAATAATATTTGACCGGGGCGGCTAGGTGGCGCAGTGAATTGAGCGCTGGCCCTGGAATCAGAAGGACCTGAGTTCGGAGCCGGCCTCTGACACTTAATCCGCACAAACAAAAAACCTAGCCGTGTAACCTTGGGCAAGTTACTTAACCCCCAATTGCCCTAAAGGGGCGGCTAGGTGGCGCAGTGAGTAAGAGTGCCGGCCTCGGAGTTGGGATGACCCGAGATCAGATCCGGCCTCAGAAAATGAGCACCCACGCATAAATAATGACTAGCCGTGTAACCTTGGGCAAGTTACTTAACCCCCAATTGCCCTAAAGGGGCGGCTAGGTGGCGCAGTGAGTAAGAGTGCCGGCCTCGGAGTTGGGATGACCGGAGATCAGATCCGGCCTCAGAAAATGAGCACCCACGCATAAATCAAATGACTAGCCGTGTAACCTTGAGCAAGTTACTTAACCCCAACTGCTTTAAAAAAAAAATAACATTTGACCGATGAAAAGTTCAAGAACTCACAGAACACTCAAATGCATTCACTATGTACCTGGCTTGTAGGAAGTTTTATATGAAGGCCTACTTCTGTATTCTGGAATAGTAAAGTAGATATGGAGTCCAACAACAAGTTTTCTTTGAATAAACATGGATGTTATGCAAAAGTCAGAGTTAGAGTTGGTAAATTCATACATACATACATACACACACACACATTAAACACAGACACACTTAAGTGTATATACTTGGAATATAAAAAAATACTGTGGCATTTGGGTTATTATATTAAAAAAGGATGTAACTCACCATAACATCTGAATGTTCAGAGCAATAGTTATTTCTTTCTTTCCCCATAAATATACTCTCACATAAAATAAGTGGGTTATACCCATCTAAGAAAAAAAATGTATCAGAATATTCTTAGAAAGCAGTTCTAATCAGCTAGCTAACTTTCTCTACTAATAGAGAACACTGCTTCCTCTTCTATCATGCCTTTAAGAGCCTTTGGACATCATTCATTCATTGCAAGTTCTTCTTACATTCCTTCAGGAAAGATCTGAGAGGAGAGCAAGTTATTTTTAGAGTTCTCTACTTTTAGTGTGATGAATTTTTCAAAGTAAGACAAAGCATATGTATAGAGACAATAAGCTGGAATGAGAGATAAAAAGTCCATTAATAAAGTTTACATTGCATAAAGAAGGTCCTGAATTTTTCCAACCCATGGTAAAGGTAAAAGAGATAATGTTTTTAATATTCAGCATCCTGTAAGCACTGTTCAATATGCTATAGAAGCCCAACTAACAGAACCTAAAAATAATAAACTATCAAGCTTTCCATTAGTAAAAAACAGTTATACTGTTAAGGCAAGAGTTAACATAGTTATACTTCTATTTAGTACAAAAAGCCAGGGCCAAATGAAATAGGCAGTAATAAAAACAAAGTGTGAGTGATGATGTTTTGAGAAATTACATAATGTACTAGTTTTATACCATCAATAAGTAGGGTACATCAAGAATATACACATTTAAGAGGGACAGGATCAAGTAGGAAATGGACCAGGTGGGGGGGTGGGATGGGTGGGAAGGAATTATAAGCAGCCTTGTACAATATATCTATTATGGTAATATTTTGCATAGTTATACATGTACAACACATACTGAATTACTTATCTTCCCAGAGGAAATGGGTGACAAGGGAGGAAGGGAATGGATCTGAAATTCGAGGTCTTAAAATTAAATGTTTCAAATATATATAAATACTATTATTAATACTCTTTTGCATGTAATTTGGAGATAAGATGTACAGGCATTGGGGCACGGAGATTCACCTTGCTCTAATGGAAAAGTCGAAGAGGGTAAGGAAGAAGATATGGGAGAGAGCAGGATGGAGGAAGTGATATCTTGTGGGACTGCTATTCTGGGAGGGTGGGTAGGGGAAAAACGGGGAAAAAAATTGTAACTCAAAATCTGGCGGAAATGAATGATGTAAAACAGGAGTTAATAAAGCATTTATTTAAATTTTAAAAAAAGAATATACACATTTACATGCTTGGCAAATGCTTTTGCTCACAGAGTTACCTACTAATCAGAAGTAATATCTGAGCATTAAGTTGATGAGGAAAGAGATCACTACGTGCTTGACATACAGCAAATGCTTAATAAAAGCTTGCTGATTAACATGGTAAACTTTGGAAATGATTTAAGTAGTTGGATTCTTCTGAATTCTCATTTAATCAGAAAACTGACACATTTATTTACCTGTTTTTCGCCCCCATGGCTATCCCTTAGGATAGAGTGGGGGGAGGGGAGATTTCAAGAGTTAACAAACTAAATGATAATATATTAATATGGATACCATTTGATTAATAAGTTTCCCAATTGAATCTAGAATCTAAAAGAATGAAGCATTAAGTTTGATCTAGAGAACTCAGATAAGCAAATCCCAAAATTAGTATGGAAGGAGGAATAGTGCTGAAAGTGATTAGAACTTGACAAAACAGTGCCTTCCACCCTTGAGAGGACCACAAGTCAGCTAAGGCTAGAGAACTTCAGCTAAATTCCCCTGGGTCTGGGATTAGACAATTTATTCTTTTATCCTGGTGTACAGTCAGAAAAAAACAATCTTTTTCCTTGCATAAAAAGGAAAAATGAAGGTTTTCATTCTAGAGTATATGAAAGACAAAGTATAAAAGGAAAAGTGGAAAAGAGATGCTTAAATCTAGATATGGTAGCAAGAACAGAAGAGGGTCAGTTAATTAGGATTTGCTCTCTGACTCGGAGCCAAATCAGATCAAGAATCAGGACAAAGCCCAAGAAGCAAGATGCTTCAAGCTGGATTTCAGTATCAAGGAAGCTTAGAAAGTCAGCCAAGGTGAAAAGCCAGGGGCCAAAAGGCAAATATCACCTGATCATGTACAAGAAAGGTTGCCACTCATGCAAAACTGACCTTAGGTCAGTGATGCCAAAGGCCTAGGGCTGGATTCTTTACAGGAATAACAGTGCAAAGTCTAATTCTAGGCTATCAGCCTCAGGAGTAGATGTGGTTTGCTATTATTGCCATCACTTAAAAGATTTTAGGATTTAGAGGACATTTGGGATCACATAGTCCAAGTTCCTCCTTTTCATAAGGAAAAATTTTCACTAGTACACTTAAGATTTCCTGTAGTAATGACTATTACAAGACCATGATATTCTCTAAGTCACAACCATGTAGTATCATCACATCTACAGAGATCATACTCCAAGTCTCACCATGGCATGGAGATGGCTCTGGATTCTGGAAACCTATGACAATGGAACTTAAGTTTCAACAGATTCTCATACTGAGGGAAAAATAGTTAACCCATCATCATTGTTCACTGTGATTATAATCACAGTGTATGCCTATATGACAGTATGAACTATGTATGACCTACTACAGCAGTCTGACTCACTGATTTATCAAGAGTAATAATTACAATTAATCATTAGAAGATTTGGAGCTGGAAGGGACCTTAAACGTCTGGTTCAACTTCATAATTCTACTTATAAGGAAAGTAAGGTCTAAAGAAAATGAAATGCCTGGCCTATGATAATACAGGTAATTAATATAGAGCTGAGATTGGAATCTATGTCCTCATCTAGTGTTCTTGCCATGCCACCTAATCAATTCATCAATGTGTATAATCCCTCTATTATAATACACCCATGCCTTTTCACCCCCTGCTTTGGTCCTCCCAGATACTTCATAGTATCTCCAAGCAAAATAAAAACTCCCCATAAAAGAGTGGGATTCTGGTTAGAGAGAGCTTTTCTTCACGTTAAAGATTCACTAGACACAATCTACATATAAAAATAACATTTATATTGCTCTTTACAATTTATATACAGTATCCAATTTCAGAAAAATCCCATATGGTATGGTTATTGTATTATTGCCATTTTTCTGATAAGGAAATAGAAATGAAATCTTACACAAAATCATCTAGCTATTAAGTAGTTGCAGGACCAAAGCTCCAGTTCTAGATAGCCTGACTCCTAAGCCAGTATTCCTTCTTTTACACTAAACCACATTTATAAACAGATAGATCTAGGAAAAATTGCAAAGCAGGCTTTTGTTCCTATCAAATTTGGCAGAATTCTCCTCCCTACCCAATCTCTAAGTAAGTATCCTCCTCCTGCAACAGTCTCTGTTTCTCTATATATAATCAGAATACTACCTGTACCAGCACCCACCTCCAAAAAAAAAGGAAAATTCCTCTTCCCAGTATGCTACTCTAGGAAAGTAAAGGACAATGGTAGGGCCAATGTAATATCCATGATGAGTATGATGAACCTCCATGCTAATGTGTTAATCCTAGTTCTGATGGCCCTCCCAAGTAACAGACACTCTGTAACTGTGGCCTGTTATAATTCTAGAGATACTTTAATCTGGAATCCATACTCTTTAATTATGACAACATATACCATATAATGGGACAGAGGTGGATTATAATTTTTTTAAATGAAGCTCTGACCACACTTTGCACAAAAGCTCCAGTCCTGAATAGAGGATCATGGAAATAGAATGCTTAAGGAATCTGAAATAAGAAAGGAAAGAGTAAGGATTAAGTACAGTAACAATGAACAGAATTGAAAAAAGTACCATTATACACAACAGCAACTAGAAAAACTTGTAGACAACTTTTCTCTACAAAGAGTGGTTAAAAAAGAATACTACAAAGCCATAATACATAAAATGCCACCAAAAGCAAATGACTCCATACAAACAGTCCCATCTGTTAATGCTTAAGGCTTCAAACTATCATAATAAAATTGACTAATATTTTCAGCAAAGCTCAACACAAATAATATTTATACATCAAAATTACAAGCACATGTAATTTACTGTATTTCCTTTAACAATGCAGAAAAACCTTAGGACTTAGATAAGACAGTCTTCAAGAATTGCTATGACTGAAAAAAAAAATTCTCACTCTGAAGTCAACCTGGTGAAGGGATTCAATAAACTAAGATATGCAGATCTTCAAATGATAGGCACACACTTTGGAGGCTGGTAAGCCTTGCCAGAATTTTAAAGCACAAAAATCTAACCCATAAGTAATTTACTGAAAGAACTTGGTTAATAACAACAAAAACCCCACACAATTAAGTGACCAAAGTGAATTGAGGAAGTTGCTAAAACAATGATCTATGTCAACTGAACCCATTGGTCCCAACAACAACAAAATGGTCCCTCCCTAAAACCTATCCCACTAAATTCTTTTCCAAGAAGTTTGTACTTTACATACTAAACAGATGCGTGCCAATGCTAACTCTAAAGATAAAAGGGTTGTAAATCCTTCTCATCACAAAAAAGCATTTGCAACATGGCTCAAAATTAATTATTTTTCACTTAATAGAATAATAAACTGAAGATGAGAACTTTCTGATATTATCAATTATTATATTTCTCTTTAGTAATTCAGCTTAACACATCTAATTAGAGAGTACAAAAAGATTCCCTGAGGTGATATAAAAGAAATACAACTCAGCCTACATATGAAATTCATTTGAACCATAAGAAAAATTAAACTACCTTACAGTTACCACCATGTTTTCAGTCTTCACTAGTACAAAAAAAAAAAAATGAATCCAACAAGTAGATGGAATAAAAACTACAATCTTTGATTGGCAAACACCTGAAATTTAAAAGCTTCCTTATACATGATTGTTATTACTCATTTCATTCTTAACAGGGGAATAGATTAACAATTATACTTTGAGTTATGATTGCATCACAGAACACTGAATGAAATAACTTCTGGGAATTAGCTCAAGATTCAATATGTTTTAAGAAAACAATTCAGCATATAGAACTTTGTCATAGTAGTTGTACTGGTAGGATCTTGTTTCGGGGACTGCATATCATTTTTAAACACCATCCTCACTTACTTATCAATTATTCTACAAGGGCTCTAAATCTTCTCATTAACTATATCAAAAACATATTGAGATTACAGGATTGCAAAGCACTATACAAATGGCATCTTACAGTTAAGCTAGGAATTTAGAATCCATCTTCCTCTCTGAACTATTTGCTGTATGTATTTGTGAAGACACAAGTCTTCCTCATATGCCTAAAAATTTCATCTTCAATAGATCAGCTGAAAAGAATTAGAGTGTTCCCTTCTACAAAAATACTCAAAAATGACAGTTATTCTGAGAAACAGAATGATTTTTTATCAGTTAAACAGAGAAAGTGATTCAGGTTTTCTTCTAACAATATGGTAAATATAGGGAATACAAATGATGAATCCAAATTTATGCACCACTGAAATGCTGCACCTGATTAACATAAACTTAGTAATCCATCAGGTTTTGACCAACAATTTCAATTCAATATACATTTGACTGTAAAAGTATCTTATTTAAGTATGAATTAGGATTGCATCTGTATATGTAAAAATGAAAAATTAAGTTTATCTTACCCAAAGATTAATTACCCAAAAGATACTGGAGAGAGCTGGCATGCAGTACAACTATTTATTGGTAGTTTCAACATGTCAAACAAAAATTGGACTGAAATTCAGCATTAGGATCAAACTAGAGATTAAGGCATGAGGCTGATCTTTTAATCAAGAAACTAACCGCAAATTCCAATAACATAGCAAGTAGTACTGTACAAAAACTTTTGCTAATACTTATCTGTTGCAAAAATCATCTGTGGTAGAGGAGGAAATCAACTAAATGGGGATGTTAAAAAAAAGATCTTATTGAATATCTACACTTTAACTTGCAGGTTGTCAGACAGTCATAACTGAAAGCAATAAGCAATTTCAAACAACTCATTTGTATAATAAACTTAATAACATGGATACTAGTTCAGTTTTAAGTCACTTAAGACATGTTTCCTTACTGCATAAAACTCAGGTTAACCTCAGTGGGTAGGACCATAAAAATATCATAAACGCTAAATAAAACATGTATTTATTTAATTATTTATTTGCATTGTGCTGTCCTACAGTAGAGGGAAATCATCTGTTCCTAGCGGTCAAACTAAAGGAACTAAAGTGTCAAGAGTTTTCTTAAAAAGTCAGAAATAAATAATGCACAGTAATAACCACTGACCAAATTCGTATTTTATTCTCTCTTCACATCCCTTATCCTTAAGGATGACAATGCAATAATGATTCTTTCTACTGCTCTTAGGGGAGCACCGTATTAGTCTATCACAGTCAATGACACAGTTTTCATTCACCCCCACCCAAGGACATCCAGAGACCAAGAGGCCAAATTTCCCTTATGCAAAGTCCTCTAGCAGGACAACCCGCAGGTCATGCATTGGGGCCCAGGCAGTGCAGAAACTCGGGATCCGGGTGCAAAGTTCCCTTCCACGCCACCCTGCGGGATTCCCTCCCCCCTCCCACACATTCATACAGCCTTTCCACACTCCGGGGTTCCCCGTAATTCTGCGTTTCCCGGAGCCAACAAACAATGCAGCATGCGGGAGGGGGGGGGGGCGGGGGTGGTGGTGAGAAAGTCTTATTTCACAAGGCCCCTTTCGTCCAAGAGCGTGCCCAGGCGGGAAGGGTGTCCTATACAAGTCATGCCCGTGCAGGAAAGGCACAGAGGGGGTGAAGGGGGTGGGGTGGAGGGGAGTGACTGGGAGAAAGCACGAGGTGCGGGGACAGTGAGAGTCCCAAAGGGTCATCTCCTCCTTGCCCAAGGGTAGCCTGTCCCTTGGCCCAGCTGGCGCTGACCCAGGCTCGGGGTCAAGGGTGGGATGGGGGAGACTGGCGGGGAGCAGGAGGTCAGCTGCCCCTGCGCCCTCGCCCTTTCTCCCCCACGTCCCTGTCATTCTTCCCGGCCTCGAAGGCCACCTCGCCCCCACCGCCCGCTTCCTTCCCGGGCCTGGGCATCCTCCTAATGTCATCCCCGGGTGCCAGGGCTCACCAGAAAGCGCGTGGAGCTGGTGCCCTGATCAACGGCCCCGACCAACGGCCCCAAGACCGCCTTCTTCGCGGCTGCCATGAAGCCGGCTCCGACTCGGCCGGCGCTCGCGGCGTCTCCCGGGTGACAGGGGTGGCGGACGAGAGGAGGGGGAGGTGAAACGCGAGAGGAGGCGGCGGCCGCCCAGGGACCCGCACAGGCGGCAGCGGAGCGGGTCGCGAGCTCTCAGCCTCTCCAGCGCCTGGCGGAATCATGGGCCGCGGTCGGGACCGCCCCCTTTATCCACGAGGCCCACTCCCACCCCTCTGCCCCCCGCCTCCCTTCCCGGGCGCCGGGCAGTCCCCTTCCCCGCCCCCGCCCCCAGACTCCCTCTCCCTGTGGCGGCGCTCTGCTCTCGTCCCGCCCCTCACCGCCCCGAATTCGCCCGGCTGGAGGCGTGACTGGGGGCGCTGTCAGCACGGCTGGCCAATGGCGTGGCGGGGCGTGGGGGGAGGGGCGGGGACTAGGGGAAGCTCCAGCGTTCCAGTAAGACGTCATGGAGGCGGAAGGATTTCGTTGAGGAGGTGTGGGAGGGTGGGGGAAGCGCTGGAGTGGTTGGGGTGGCGTGGGGGAGAGGGGGGAAATGCCGGTGGCTAAGAAGAGGTGTTTCTCTTTGAACTGCAGGTGAGGGGTCGTTAGGCCTAGGGGACATGGCCTCGGGGATAGGAACCTGTCCCCCACCTCCCCACCCTGAGGCACCGGCTGTGCTAGGGACAGTATGCGTTCACAGCTCGGCTTCCAAAGTACAGAACAAGTCGTTCCCCCCGCCACGCTGTGGGAGTCCACGCATGGGAAACTGCGCGGGTGGCCCCGGGGCAGGGAGCAGAGACCTCCCAGCCACCTTCCCTCCCCCCTAAATCAATTCTGTGAACTCTGAACTAGATCAGGGCGGTTGGTCGCCAGCCCCATCCTTCCCACTTGCACCCTTGCGATGTTTAAGCAATAGAAATAATTTTTTAAAAACTCATGTATATATCACTCTATGTTTTGCAAAGTGTTACGTATAATCTCATTTAGGAGCCCTTACCTCTTCACACACTCAGTTTAGCCATCTTCTCAGGGACAACATTTTTCAGTCTTTTCAAGACAAGAGGGAAGTGCACAAAGGTAAGTCCTTTCCCCAAGAAGAACTAATGAAGGTCCCAGAAAACAGGTAATAAAACATACTTTAACCTCCCCTTGAAGAAGAGAGGTTGGGAGCTATTAAGATAGAATATCATATACACTGATAGATTTTGCTAAATTATTTTTCTTCCTCACAAGGTAGGATTCAATCTAGAGAGTGGGTTCTAAATGCCTTTGATGTAAAAATAAGTTATCAGTAAAACCATAGTAAAAAAACAAAGAAGTTAAGCCCTTTCAGGCCCCACCCCAAACTGTGCAAAAAAAAAAAAGCCTTTTATTAACTGAAAAACCGTTTGGGCAAGTTCTTATTCCACAGGTTTCCTTCTCTAATTCTTCTATCCAAAAGACCTGAATCTTAGTACTTAAATGTTTATTGACTGACAGTTCAAATAAGACCTCCAGAACTTTCCAGGTATGTGACCCTGGGAAAGTCACTTCCCCTTATAAGTTAGGTCGAACAGTTTCCACAGCTGTAAAATGGAGATTGTAATAATTGTGAAGACCAAATGAGATAATATTTATAAGGTGCTCAGCATTTATTAATACTTATCAATATCACCCTCTACCCCCCTTATTACTATGGTTTTCAAGGTAGTGTAGGCAGAAGAGATTCTCATTTTGCATTCATCCAAAGGTTTATGTCGCGCTTATCTCCCTTCTTGGAGCAGCTAGTGGCACAATGGATATAGTACCAGGCCTCAAGTCAGGAAGACTCATCTTCCTAAATTCTGGGCAAGTCAATTAACCCTGTTTCCCTCAATTTCCTCTTTTGTAAAATGAGCTGGAGAAAGAAATGGCCAGCCACTCCAGTATCTTTGCTAAGAAAACCACAAACAGGGTCATGAAGTTGGATGCGACTGAAATGACTGAATGACAAAAACACTAAAATTAATGTTTATAGATGGTTTAAAAACTGTGTGATCCTTAACAACCTGTACTCCCTTTTCTGCCAGCTATTTCTGTAGAAACTATAAAAGAAAACACAGAATTAAAGACAAAGAGTTGGACATGACTGAAAGACTAAACAAGGCACATCCTTTGTTTATCCTCAGCTCCTTAATCTCATTCCATTTAATACAATTTGTTGCCAAATCTTGTCTTCTATTTCCTTTGAATCCCTTTCTCTCCACTCATATAGCCACCATCCATCTGAAGGTCCTCATTATCTCTTGCCAGGACTATTATAATAGCCTCCTAGTCTTTGTATTAGTCCCCCTTGTTTACTCTCTTGCCACTCCAATGCATCCTCCATTTATCTTCTAAAGTGATTCTCCTAAATAGGCCTGCCCATACCACTCCTTTCCACCCCCACTCAATAATCTACACAGTTTCCCTATTACCTCTAGGATCAAATATAAAGTTCTTTGACATTTAAAACACTTCACAACCTGGACCCTGCCTGCCTACCTTTCCAGTCTTCTTATACTTTATTCTTAAAATACAGGAAATCTATAATCCACCGACTCTGACCTACTTGCCATTCCTAGTAAAGGATGCTTCATCTCCCCTTTGGGAACCTTTGCGTTGTATTCCACATCTCAACATTTTGGAATCTCTATTCTATTGGGCTCAAGTGGAATCTTCTGTAAGAGGGCAGCTACTATTGTTTTCCTTTCTAAAGTTACTTTATATTTACTATACGTATCCTGTATATGTTCATGTATATGTATATGTATATATATATATATATATGTATGTGTGTGTATATACACAAGTCTTCTCCCTTACATTGTGAGCTCCTGGAGGGCAGGAACTGTTTGTGCCTTCTTTTCTATCCCTATCATTTGGCAAAATTGTTGTTCAGTCATGTCTGACTCTACATGACTCCTTGACCTTTGTCCATGGTGTTTTCTTAGCAAAGATACTGGAGTAGTTTGCCATTTCTTTCTCCATTGTGTCCCCATTTTACAGATGAAGAACTGAGGTTCACATTTTCCTGACTTTAGGCTCTATCTACTGCACCACCTGTCTGTCACATTACTTACTGCTTCCAGACTCTGACCTCAAAAGAAAAAAAAAGCTTATTTCTACTTCCTCTGTTGATTGACAACTTTTTTCTCTTGCTTTTCCAGTCCACTGAATATAATAGATGCTTGGCAAATGTTTTATTTAATTAAAGGTCCTGTTTCTCATTGCTTACTCCCCTTGTTCTCTTAACTCATTTTCTTTAACAGTGTGCTCTATGGGAATTTCATTCCACATTCCAGATGCAGTTGCACAATGTGCCCTTAGAGATGGCAGATTTAGTATGATATTGAAATGATGGGTCCAACATTTCTGTATTTCCAGTTTTGTGCTCCACATGGGAGAGAGTTAAGTAGAAACATTAGATTGACTTGACCCTTCAAACTTCAAAAGATCTTAATCGTAAGATTTACATAGAAAAAGATTACTTGGTCCTGGGAAATACTGGAAGAAAAAAAAATGTCAAATCCAGTACATTAATGTGTTGTGCTAGAAAGCACTCTGGATTTGGAGTCATAGAACTGGAGTTCAAATCTCAGCTGTAGTACTTCTTAGAACATGATAGTCTATCTCCCCTCCATGATTTTTCATAGGCTGTCTCCATACCTACTCTGCCTCCTCAAATCCCTTGCTCTCTGAAAGCTCTCTGTTCAAATGCTACTTCCTACAAGAGGCTTCTCCTGATCCACCCCACACTTTCCCGATTGTGACTGCCATCCCCACACAGTAGAAATTATTTTGTATCTACTGTTTATATATGTTGCTTTTTAAGTATCTTTGTGACTTTGAGCAAGCCCTTTAAAGTGTCTTGACCTCCTTTTCCTTATTTGTAAATTGAAGGGAGCCATCAATTTGAAATTCAAAGGGACCTTTGTAAATCATCCAGCCCAACTTCCCGGTTTTAGAGATAAGGAAAACTGAGACCTAAGGAGGTTCAGTGACTTTCTTAAGGTCACCAGTTGCAAAACTGGGATTCAAATACAGATCTTTTCACTCTTAATTCAGTCTTCTTTCCACTATACTATGCCCCATATAGTATTAGGATCCCAACAGTAATAAAGCACAATCAGTTCAAACAGACCCTATTACTTTGTTCTTGACAATAATACATTTTAATTTTTAGTGAAGGGAAGTTATTCCCTGTATAGCAGATCTCAGTACTCAGAAAGGAACTGTAGAACCTGTAAAGATAGAAATTGTAGCATCTGTGAGAAATGAGTTGGTGAATAATTCTCAAATTTGATCTTTTGCAGTTTTTACAAAAATCCGTGCTCCACATCATCTTCCATTTTAACATTTAAATCTCTTCACAGTCTGGCTTTTTAGAGTGATTCATGATACTCCCCCCTCACTCAGCAAACTGGACTACTTTTTGTTCCTTGTACATGGCATTCTATCTCCCAATCTGTTCCCTTGTCATAGGCCATCTCCATGCCTCTGCCTCTTTGAATTCCTGACTGCCTTCAATAATCAATTCAAGTGCTACTCTGTACAAGAGGCATCTCCTAATCCCCACTAGTTATTTACTACCCTCCCCACACACCAGAAATTATTTTGTATTTACTTTGTATTTTACTTTGTATTTAGTATCTTTGTACATGTTTTCTCTCCCTGGTATGTATAAAGATCTGTACCAAGACAGAAATGAAATAATCCTTGCCCCCCAGGTGCTTACATATCACTGGAAGATATCACATGCAAACAAATAAGTGAAAACAAGATAATTTGAAGAGGAAGAAAGTATTACCACCTGGGAAGATTAGGTAAATTACTTGAGGGCAAGAACTGTTTCTCTTCTTTCCTTCATTCCTTCCTTTCTTCTCTCTCTCTCTCTCTCTCTCTCTCTCTCTCTCTCTCTCTCTCTCTCTCCTCCTTTCACCAGAGCTTACTAAAGAGTTTGACAGATAGCTGCTTACTAAATACAAAATTGAAAGGAAATGTAGACAAAATAATTCTTGTAGATATTCGATGATTACTTTCTTTCTTAAAGACAGAATGGAAGAAGTAAAGCAAAAGCAACCTTTTTTTTTTTTTTTAAAGCTAGCTCATTCTTTTCTATATTCCTAGAATTTATAAGTAAAGCTCTGGACTAGGCATTTAGGATACAAAAATAGAAATGGAATAATCCTCCCCCTCACGTTTTTATGTACTTCCAGGAGATATCATATGTACATAAGTGAAAACAAGATAATTTGAATAGGAAAAAAGAATTACCAACTGGAAAGATCAGAAAAGATTAGAGACAGCACTAAACCAAACTTTAAATAAAGTGTTTCCCATGAGTTGTTTTGCTTTATTTTGAGTCTACGAACATTATGCTTCCCCCAAGATAAGCTCAACACCAGAAATCTTATGCCTTCCAATGCCTCCCTTTATGGAGGGGAGTCTTTATAGAATTTCCATTCTCTTCATTTCTGCTTGGTTCCAACTTTGAACATCATGCTTCTGAACCACCCCAGGTACCCTCTGGCCCACCCACTCCACACTCCCAGCTTCCTTTTGTGTATTGTCTTCCTATGAATTGTCTGTATTGTATCCCCAGTGCTTTGCATAATGCCTGGCATATGGTAGGCCCTTAATACATGTTTACTGACTGGCTGACTGACTGAAAACAAGATTATGAATGGTGAAGATGGACTATGTTACATACAAGCATGGAGGATAGTCTGGGTGAAGGCTTGGGGACAGTGGATGAAATACCAAGTTCAGGGGACACTGAGTAGGTCCAGTTTAGATGGAACAAAGACTCTATGGAAAGTATTGTAATTATAAAAAGATCATTTGGAGCCCAACTGTGGCATTTTATCCTGAAAACAAAAGGAAATTACTGAAGATTTATGAGCATGAATCACGTGGTCAGACTTTTGTTTTAGAAAGATATTTTGGCATTCTGTGGAGAATGGATTAGAGAACCGTTCGAATTGAAGCAGGGAGAATATTGTAATAGCCAAGGGAAAGAGAGAGAGAATGTGGGAATGAATTGATAAGGGTCTGAACTAGGATAGTGACTGGATATGAGTGGCTAGCTTATCTGACAGTACTTGGTAGCTAATTGTTTGTAGAAAATGAAGGAGAGGAAAGAGTAAAATTTGACTCTGAGGTTGCACAGCTAAATAACTGGGAGGATGATGTCCTCAGGAGAAAGAAGCAAGTGTATGGGGGCGGGGGAGGATGAAAAGTTCTAAATGGGATAAGTTGAGTTTGAAATTCTTATAGGATATGCAAATGCATATGCCTGACAGGTAGTTGGCAGCGTGGAACTGGAGTTCAAGAAAAACATTAAGAATGGACATATAAAATAACAACAAAAACAAAAACAAACAAAAAAAGAAAACCAAACAAACCAAGAATGGATGTATAGATTTAGTAGTCTACATAGAGCTAACCATAGGATCTATGGGAGCAGATAAGATCAGTAAGAAAGAGTATGAGAAGATGACCTAGTAAAGAAACTCAGGGAACCACCATAATTAGAAATGGGTGAATGCAACAGAAGACACTGAAAGAGTTAAGGGAATGGTTGATAACGTCATATGCTACAGAGACATCATAAGATTATGTATATAAAATTGGAAGGGACCTTAGGCATCAAGGACTTCGACCCTAGAATTTTTTTAAGATAAGAAACAGAGGTCCTAAAAGGTTATCTGACTTGCCTAAGGACACATAGGGAGCATGTAGCAGAGTTAGGATTTGCACTTAAGTCCTCTGACTAGTTGTTATAGTGGTTAGAGGTCCAGGCCTAGAGTCAGGAAGACCTGAGTTCAAATCTGACCTCAGACACTTACTATGTGACCCTGGGCAAGTCATTTAACCCTGTTGGCCTCAGTTTCCTCATCTATAAAATGAGCTGGAGAAGGAAATGGCAAACCCCTTCAGTATCTTTGTCAAGAAAACCCCAAATGGGGTTATACAGAATCAGAAACAATTGAACAGCTTCTGACTTTAGATCCATTGGTGTTACCACAACAGCATGGTGACAGTCCATATTTTTTCAGTCTTTTATATTCTGTTTCACATAGTAGAATATGAACTTCTTGAAGGCAAGTATTGTTTTACTAACAGGAAAATATTAACTAAACATTTGATTAGGTATGGAAGTAGAGGCAATTATATAGCTAAGTACTGCCTGTATTAAGCAGTATGGCACAGAGGATTGATTGGTTGTTGAACTTGGAATCAGGAAGGGTTGAATCTTTTGTTGGATACTTAATAGTTGTATGACTCAGAGTCAGTCATTTAACCCTTTGGGCATCATCTCTGTTCTCATTTGCAAAAGGAATGGGTTGGACTCTATAATGTCTAAGGTCCCCTCTGACTTGAAATCTATACTCTTAAAACATTCATTTTCATTCTCAACTGTGTGGCAGACAAGATTATCCTTTTTTTTCCTTCTAAGTATAAGCTAAGGAAAGACTATCAATGATAAATTTCTCAGTGATAGGGAACCAGGAATTATACAAATTATTATTTTTAAAAAGATAAAAGTGATTTTCCCCAAACTTCACTACCTTCAACACCACACACACACACACACACACACACACACACACACACACACATGCATGCATTTCAAAGTTTGTATGGTATTTGGATTTTTTGTTGTTTTTCTTTTATTCAGTTTGGATAATCTTTTCCAGAGTTAACTCTGCTTTAGTTGGTAGATGATTAAATGAAATGTATAAATATTCACTGTAGGTATCTCTTCATTTAAGGAACTAAAATTTAAGTAACAAGTAATCTAATGCCACACAATAACCTTTATGGGAATCCTTGAGGGACACTGTAGGAAATTACTATAATTTGAGCTTAAGAAACATTAGAATAAATAAATTCTTTCAAATGGATTTAAATTAATTTTATTTTACACAATGTACATATTTTTTCAAAATAATACCTCTACCTCAAATAAACTGAGGTTAAAAGAATGAATTAAAGAAAGCATCAATCCAGGTTTGTCTAAGTGCTGATTGTTTATAGACGACAAAAACAGCAAATGATAACGATTGGTGATACAAAGTTTATCAGCCAAAATTGAACCCATTATTCCCCTTCCCATCTCTCCCTATTTCAGGCTTCCCTCTTACAATTGAGGGCACCACCATCTTCCAAGTCCCTCAGCTCACAACCTAAATGTCATATACAACTCTTTACGTTTTCTCACCCCCCATATCTAATCTGTTACCAATTCCTATTGATTCCACCTTCTCAGCATGTCTTATATATGTTCCCTTCTCTTCTCTGATATTTCCACCACCATCTTGCAGGCCCTCATCACTCAGGCCTAGACTATTACAGTATCTTGCTGGTTGGTCCATCCTCTACTCAGTTGTCAAGTTGGTCTTCCTAGAGCTCAAGTCTGCATGACAGTCCCCCCCCATTCAAATAAACTCCCATCGCTCCTTTATCATTTCTAGAATCAAATAGAAACTCTTTACTTTGGCATTTAAACCTTTCACAACCTGCCTCCCTCCTACTTTTCCAGTCTTTTTAAGCCTTATTTACCAATCCCACATTTACTCTGTGATCCAGTGATATTGGCCTTCTTGCCATTATTTATGCATTTATCCATTTCCTGATCTTATGTATCTTCACTGATTGTTCCTCATGTCTGGAGCTCTCTCCCTCCTCATCTCTACCCCCTTATATTCCCTGGCTTCCTTCAAATCATATCTAAAATCCCACATTCTAAAGAAGCCTTTTCCTGGTTTCCTTTCATGCTAAAGCCTTCCTTCTGAGATTATTTCTAATTTATCTTTTGTATATCTTGTTTGTATATATTTGTTTGCCTGTTTTCTCTTACGTTAAATTCTAAGCTCCTTGAAGGCAGGGTCTGTTTTTGTCTTTCTTTGAATGCTCAATACTTAGCACACAGTTCCTAGAAAACAGCAGGTATTTAATACATGTTTGTCGATTTGACTTAATGTTTCTTCATTTCTAAACCATCCTTAAAATCATGAATGGTTGTCACAGCATTCTCTCAAATAAGCAGGAATGAGAAGGCTTCTATATTTGCTGTCACAGCATTCTCCAAACAAGCAGGAATGAGAAGGCTTCTACACATGCTGTGACATTATGGGGCTTGAATCCCTACCCAGACCCCTTCTAGGGGAAAAGTCAGAATCTTCCCTAGGCATATCAGATTCCATTCCAGAAAACTCCAAAGGCATTTGAATGTAAAAATACTTATTCAGAAGGGCAACGAACAGAACAAATTTACTTAAAGGTGTTTGTAGGGCAAAGATGGGACTGCTCCTCTGAGTAAATCAATAGAGAACAGTAATAGCCCAGGAGTCCTGTAATTAGTACAATAAAACTTCATCTCCCAAGCTTCATCTCCCAATTCCTGAATTTTCTGGGAAAACAATAACAAAACATGACAATAAAAGTAACAATTCATACATGCATAGCACTTTAAGGTTTATAAAGTACTTCACAACAACCCTGTGAGGTACAAGTATCATTATTATCATTATACATAAAGAAACCGAGACTCTGAGGGGTTAAGTGACTTGTTATTAAGTTTCTGGGTGAGATTTGATAATAAACACAATGCCAGTAAGGGAAATTAATGCATTGATGGCTCTTGAGGCAGCATCTCTGCCTCACTTCCTCTAGTAGATCACAGTAAGATGCTACATTTAATGGGGCAGCTAGGTGGTTCAGTGAGTAGAGTGCTGGCCCTGGAGTCAGAAGGACCTGAGTTCGGATCTGGCCTCAGACACTTAACACACACACACACACACAGAAAAACCTAGCCATGTGACCTTGGTCAAATTACTTAACCCCAATTGCCTTCCAAAAAGAAAAAAAAAAGATATGGTACATCTGAGTTCCCTTGGTTCTGATATTGTCTTTTTTTAATTTACCTATCTTCCCCCAAATTCAGAGTTCCCAACAAGTAATCTCAATTTGACTTTTAATTTTAATTAAAATTAATTAATTTGACCATTTTTATTAATTTGAAAGTGTTCACAATATTGTCTATACAAATGTTTGCTGAATTTTTAAACCAAAAGTTTCCTATTGCATGAGACTGGGAGAATGGAAAGTAAATGTCATTACATTTCTTATAATGTAGTTCTTTTAGTTTTCTATGTCTCTTATTAAAATCCTATTTATATAATTCTCTTTAAATTTCATATTTGTTTAAGTTCCTCTTATACTAACTCACCAAGAATCTACTTTTTAACTTAAATATTTTATTCTAATTATATCATTACTTAGTCAAAGGATATAAGCAAACATTTTCCAAAAAGAGAATTAAAAATTAACAACTTCAAAAGTAGATTGCTCCAAATCACTAATAATAATAAAAATTCAAATCAAAACAACTCTCAGGTTTTACCCCACACATAGCAAATTGAATAAAATGATAGAAGATAGAAAGAATACATATTGTAAAACTCTTAGAAAAACATGTACATTATGGTACAGTTGGTAGAGCTTCAAATTGATCAGCCATTATAGAAAGTTATTTGGAATTGCACTTAAAAAAAAAAAGGACTAAAATGTCCAAATGCTTTGACCCAGAGATCCTTTTATTAGACATACGCCCCAAAGAGGTCACCTTAACTTTTGAAGTGGCAAGTATTTCCTCTAATTAAGTCTTTTTGTTTAGCTAGGCTTTTTTTGTTCATTCTCATTAATAGAATGAAGACTTAGAAACATTAACAGAAAGAAGGGATTAAGGAATCAGCATTTTAACTAGACTGAATGACCAAGGCTTTGCCCAGGGTGCCATACCTCATGGTACTCTATCTTTCCCCTCTCTCCATTTGTGGTTCTGTGGTATAACTATTTCCATTCCTTTTCTCTGGCTTTTGGTTTACCTCCTCAACTCCCATCCTTTTACCCTATTACATCTGCTTTCCAAGGTCCAATGAGTTGTCATATGTGCCATACATTCTTTTTGTTTGTTTTTTGCTTTTTGGAGGGCAAATTGGGGTTAAGTGACTTGCCCCATGGCTAGTTTTTGTGTTAAGTGTCTGAGGCCGAATTTGAACTCAGGTCCTTCTGACTCCAGGGCCGGTGCTCTATTCACTGAGCCACCTAGCCACCCCTAACACATTCCTTTTTTAAAGATGTATTTGATTTTAGTTTTCACCATTCACTTTTTAAAAAGATTTTGAGTTCTAAAGTTTTTCCCCTCCCTTCTCTCCCCCCATCCCAAGATGGCATGCAATCTGATACAGGCTATTATTTAAATGATATTAAATGATATTAAACATATTTCCACCTTAGTTATATTGTGAAAGAAGAATCAGAACAAAAGGGGAAAACCACAAGAAAGAAAAAAATAGACAAAATAGTATGCTTCTATCTGCATTCAGAATCCACAGTTCTTTTTCTGGATATGGATAGCATTTTCCATCATTAATCTTTTGGAATTGTGTTAAGAGATCATTACATTGCTCTGGATAATGTTCTGGTTACTCTTATTTCACTCAGCATCAGTTCCTGTAAGTCTTTCCAGGTTTTTCTGAAATCCACCTACTCATCATTTTTTTTTTTAAAGCAATTGGAGTTAAGTAACTTGCTCAAGGTTACATGGCCAGTCATTAATTGTGTGTGGGTGCTCATTTTCTGAGGCTGGATCCGATCTTGGGTCATCCCAACTCCGAGGCCAGCGCTCTTACTGCGCCACCTAGCCGCCCCTTACTCATCATTTCTTAAGGAACAATAGTATTTCATTACATTCATATATTTCATATTCCATTCTTACTAAACTCTAGGATGTCAGGGCCACCTTTACCTTCCCCAACTTCTGCCTGCTTTTAGGATCATGCATTTTAGAGAATTGGCTTCCCCTTTTCTGGGGGCAAATTCATCTGACCATATGATTTTGGTAAAGGTTAATACCTCAGAGCTACAGGAGGCTAGTAGACAGAGCTAAAGACTAGAGTCAGGAAGACTTCAAATCTGGCTTCATACACTTGCTAACTGTGTGACTCTGGGCAAGTCACTTAACACTATTTGCTTCAGTTTCCTCATCTGTAAAATGTGCTGGAGAAAGAAATGGCAAACTACTCCAGTATTTTTGCCAAGAAAACTCCAAATTGAGTCACATAGAGTTGGACAGGATTGAAATAACTGAATAACAACAAAACAGGAAGCCAGGGATTTTCTGCACCCTAGTCAATAGCAGGCTCTCAGTTATTCACTAGGTCTCTTCCACACCTTTGCTTCTGGCCAAAACATTGGAATTCTTCTTTATGGCCCTGGGAAGAATGATTCCCTTAATTTCAGTAGGATGGTGATAACTTTGTATTTGATTAGAGACTCCTTGCTTTTTTTTTGTCTTTTGCTCTAGAGTCCTGGTTTGCTGGGGTCAGATACCATTCCCTCTGGCCCAGGAGGGGCAGACTCTATGGGAACTCTTTCTCCCAGTGCTCTTCTTGGCAACGTTCCCTTTCTTCTCACTGGACTCTGGCCTCCCATCTTTTCCTGGATCTCTCTTTACTTCCCAACAGTGGTGGACTGGATGTATATGGTCATTCACTTCCTTTGGATATATAAGCACTGAGTCATCAACTACAATGCTTCCTGTAAGGTAGAAAACAACTAGAGCTTACCCTCTGCTCTTCTTTTGTGTCCTAAGGTCTACTGGGCCTTAACATATGTCCTACCAATTCATCCTTGAGAACCCCAGGCACCTCTCTCTGACCTACTGGCACATCCTAGTGCTCCCTGGATCTTGTCACTGTCCTTGTGGCTATGCTCTTACACCCACCAGGCTTTTCCATCTACCCTGCAGCTTAACTCTCCTAAATGTCTCCTTGTCTCCTCCAGCAAGAATGTGAGTTCCTTCAAATCGGGATTTAATTTTTATTGATTTTCATTTCTCTTATATTTAAAGTAAATATTTATTGATGTCTTTTAAATCTGCATTGCCTAAAGTTATTCTTGCACCCCTCCCTTTCCTTTCCCAGAGAGCCATTTCATACATATAACATTTTTTTAAAGAAAAAGAGTAAGAATAGAAAAAAATCAGCAAAATCAATCAATACCTCAAAAAAGTATTTTTCTGACAATATATGTAGTGTTCTATATCAATAGACCCCCCTCTCCAATACTGGAAAGGAAGGGGTGTATCTTTTTAAAACTCTTCTTTGGGACTAAGCTTATTCTTTATAATTTTGTGACATTATTTTCTATGGTTTCATAGTGCTTCTTTCAATTTATGTTGTTATATGAATTGTGCATATCGTTTTCTTGGCCCTGCTTACTTCACTTTGCATCAGTTCATTAAAGACTTCTCTGCTTCACTGTATTCATCATATTTGTTATTTCTTATAGCACATTAATAATACGTGATATTTGTGTGCCACAATTCCTGAATCAATAGGTATTTGTTTTGTTTATAATTCTTTGCTACCACAAAAAGCGCTGCTGTAAATATTTTGGTGTATACATAGCCTTTCTTTTCATCAATGATCTACTTAGGTTATATGCCTAGCAAGGGACTTCTGGGTCAAAGAATATAGTCTTAATTAAAACATTTTATTCACATAATTCTAAATTAATTTCTAAAATGGTAGTAGAAAAGTATTGCCTTTCCAACATTAACTATTCCAAGTTTTTTTATCCTTGTCAATTCACCTATTGGTTGTTTTGATTTGTGTTTCTCTTATTATTGGTGATTTGGATCATTCTTTAATGTGCTTGTTAATAGTTGACAATTTTTCACTTCAGAAATTTTTTTTTACATTCTTTGACTACTTTATCTATTGGAGAAAGGTTTTTCCATCTTATTGTCTTCTATTACACCGGACTTTTTAGTTCCTTCATTCGTTGTTCTGCAATTATTCTTCTGTCTTTTCTTTTGTCACTCTATGTAACTTCTGGCGAGTCTTCCCACTTTTTAAAAAAATTCTTTATTTGGATTCAAATTCTACTCAGACACTTTTACCTTTGTGCCCCTAGATAAATCCCATCCTCTCTGAGCCTCAGTTGTTGTTTTTTCCATCTATGCAATGAGGAAAAAAGAACATCTATGTCACAGTGTCATTGTGAAGAAAAAGTAAGCTTATATATATATATATATACATATATATAGTTATCTCTTCCACATTACAACTTCCCCCATTGAGGCTTTGATATTTCGAAGATGGGCATAAGAAATTAAGGTGGAATTTTTGGGGAGTTATACTCAAGCCACAGAGGACATGTGAAGGCCAGCAAATGGAAACTTTAGACAAGCAGGAAAACTTTAGAAACTCAGAAATGGACAAAATATATGTATAATATTGTATGTTAACCCGAATTTTACAGTAAGCTACTGTAAACACCCCCTAAAAGAAAAAAAAAGTTCAGACTTCCCAAGTATGAAGGGAGAGCTAAAAAATTTTACATGGATTTTCCAGGTCTTGGGGGTGCCGCACCCATAACACCTCCACCACATCCCAAGGGGATAACCATAAAGTGGTTTCCAAATCTTGCAATACTATTTAAATGTTAACTCTTTAAAGGCTTTAAACACAGATGAAGGGACTAGGATCCTGATTTCAAATATAGCCTCTGATGTTTCCTAGCCATGTCACCCTGAATAGTTTATATTTTTTTAGCTTTATTGACAGAATTAATTAGGTAACATTGTATAATAACTTCCTTTATGCCTCTCAATTTGTTGTCCTTTTTATTGTATTGTATTGGTATTTTTATTGGTATTGTATTGATAATTTTATTTCCACTTTAAATCAGATTAGCTAATAGCTTACCTACTTAATTAGCTATTTTAAAAATAATTTCTAATTTTAGTTTTCAGTTTTTTATTTTAGCTTTTAATTTTGCTTATCATTGAATTTCACAATTTCTATTCTTGTACTTGGTTGGGTTCTTTTATTTTCAAATTATGTGCCTAGTTTAATTAAGTGTTTTTTCTTTCTTCTGTTGCATGTGTTTAGAAATATACATTTTATCCTAAGGTGGCTTTGGTACATTGTTGCATTATCATATCATTTAACGAAATTATTTTTCCATGATTTTTCCTTTGACCTATCAAGTATTTAAGTAAATTAATCTCAATTTAAATTTGAATCCTTTCTTCAAAGACTCTTTATTGATTATAATTTTATTAGGTTTTGATCAGGAAAGAATGCATTTAATATTTCTGCTACTCCAAACTTGTTTGGGAAGTTTTTATGCCCTAACATGTAGTCAATTTTTTTAAATTGCCAAAGAATGTGAGATTTAGGCATATTCCTTTTTTATTCCATTCAGTAATCTCCAAAAATCTGTCATGTCTTACTTTGCTAAGATTATATTCAGGTTTTAAGCTTCTTTAGTGATAATCATTTTGTTAGATTTATCTACATTTGAAAGGAACAGTGAACCTATTGATTCTGATTTTGCTGTTAGTTTCTCCCCTGTAATTTTATTTATTATTCCTCTAACTTCTTAGATGGTATGCCATTTGGTAAATAGATATTATTGGTGTGTTTTCTCTATCTATGGTATCTTTAAGCATAATATAGAAGACACAGCCAAGATGTCAGAGTAACAGGAAAAAATACAGCAAGCTTTCTCTCTCAAAAAAACAAACCAAATCAAAACAAAATACCTTCCAAATCTGCAGAGACCTAGAAAGTGTACCAGACTGAGAATCCTCCCTGTTAAATCAGACAGAGGAAAAAAAAATTCCCCTTTGTTATTTCCTCCAACTTTTGAAGGATGAAATCATCACTAAGATAAGCTAAGAAGTTATTAACTGCCCTGTTTTTGTCAGAGAGCTTCTAGGTATCTGGATAAATGAGGTTAGCCATCCCAACTAGGTCATCTAATTTTGTCATCTCTTTCCCTGTTTCCTTGTCTCTTTCTTCTTTCAATAAACTTCAGTGACTCCCTATTACCTTGTTATAGGAATGGAATGGAAATTTAAGGAATGGAAATTTAAAATCTTCCTTGCTCCTAGGCCATTTGATAGGCTTAAGTGCACCTGGAGCCTGTGGTAGGAGGCTTGTTTTTCAGGAGATACTTGGTGATTGGGCAGTAGGGTCAAGAAGGTTGTTACATTCTCTGAGCCAAGAGAAGGCTATATAAATCCTGATGTGAGACTTTGTTTTGGGGCTCACTTTGAGTGAGATTTGTGTGATTTGACCAAACGAGACTCTGGGCAGTTGTTGAGAGCCCCCCTGCTTTGAAAAAACCCAGATGTTGATGCTCCCTTCTCTGGTGACTGACTAGGTATGGATGTAATGTTTGGACAGTTGGGGGCCTGTCTGCTTGAAATGTTTCTCTGTCTTGTAATTTCTGCTTGTAACTTCTGTATACTCTGAAGTTTGGGGTGCTGACTTTTTCCTCTGAACCAGGTGAATGATATGTTTGATTGATTAAAGCAAGATTGTTAACCCATTTTGAATTGCTTTCCTTTATAAAAGCAGATCTAAGAACCTGTGTTGGCAGCCACCCTGGGGATGCTGGGGTGCTTGCTGCAACATACCTATAGGATCAAATATACAATCTTCTATCTGGTATTTAAATTTCTTTATAATCTTGTCTCTTCCTATTTTTCTAGTCTTCATATATAGCATTATCCTCTGTGCATTAAATGGTCTGTGCATATTGGTCTACTTGCTGTTCCTCCTCCATGATGCTCCATCTCCTGTCTCTCTTCCTTTGTAGTGATTTATTCCATGCTTAGAATGTCTCCATCCTCACCTGTTCTTTTTAGAAGCTTTCTTTGCCCTCAAGATTCAAGTTGTATCAATTTCTGCTAGAGATCTTTCCTAATATGTGTTAGTGCCTTCCCCTCTAATGTTACCTTCAATATACTTTCTGGTTTGTTTGTTTATTTGTTTTTTGTACATTACTCTATCCCTTATACTTTGTCTTGTCCATTAGGATGTTAGCTCCTTGTGGGCAAAGTTTTCACTTTTCCTTTGCATCCTCAGCACTTAGCACTTATTCTGGTACATACTAAGTGTTTAACAAATGCTTGTTGATTAATTTAATGTAACAAACATTTATTACAGATTTATTAAGTAAAGGGCCCTGTTTTAGATAACAGAGAAAGGCAAAACAAAATGTTTTGCTTATCTTTATATACCACTTTATATATCAATGCAATTGTCCTCAAACAAGCTAGTAAAGTGTATAAATCAACTGTTATGTACATTTGATTTTAGTTAGATGACACAGTGGGTAAAGCACGGGATGTTTATTAGCTCTGTGACCCTGAAGTGGAAAAGTTTGATTAGAATGTTGAAATTATAGTCTTACCTGTCATACATACATACATACATACATACACACACACACACACACACATTGTTAATTTAATTCTCTTTACCAGAATTTAGTCCATTATTGAACATTCAACCAGCCAAATAAAAATGCTTATGAGAAAAGACTTATAAAGCATATATTTTTAATTTGTAGAGACTCCACATCATTATAGAAAAAACACATTAATTAGAGATACATGGCAGAGACATAATGAATGACACTGCCCTCCACATTTACATGTATATCACGGTTTTGTCTTTCTTCAATTGTAGATGATAGATTACCTCATATACTTTTTTTTTTTAAAGCAATTGAGGTTAAATAACTTGCTTAAGGTTACACTGGCCAGTCATTATTTATGTGTGGGTGCTAATTTTCTGAGGCCAGAACCAATCCTAGGTCCTCCTGACTCTGGGGCCAGCACTCTTACTCACTGCACCACCTTGCAGACCCAACCTCATATACTTTTGATGCAAATAAGAATTTTGAGAATGCTTATGTGATTGGTCAGAAATTGATTTAGAGGGAAGAGAACAATGATCAGAGAAACAGGCTTTTGGTTGGAGAATGGCTGAAAAGGCTTTAGGATTTTAAGTGTGAAACTAAATAATGAAAGAATGAAAATCTGAGTAAGGAGGTTATGAAAAGGGAACCAAAAAAGATACTGAGTTAGTCAGAGCAAGAGCTGTATACTTTGACATAGGCTGGAGACTAGGGATTGAATCAAGGTCAGAATACTCTTAATGTGGGACCAGAGCCTAGAACCTTAATATGCTGAGAGTTTCAGAGTGATACATTTGCACTCAAATACCACCTTTTATGTGAAGCTATTCCTGATCCCTTTAGTTGTTGGTGCCTACTCTTCTCATATTATCTTGCATTTTAATTCTGTGCTATGTTTTATAGTTTAGGACATTTTATGTCCTAAATGTCTTTCTGATTTCAGAAGAAAATATGCTTGTCACACAGATTCTTATTATCAAGGTTGTTCTTCCTCTTCATTATATATTTATATATGTAAATGTTGTCTCCTCTAGTGGATTAGATTATAAGCTCCTTTAGGGGAGTGACTGTTTCACATTTGTCTTTGTCTTAGTACCCAGCATAGTGCATGGAACATAGTAGCGCTTAATAAATTATGGTTGATTGTTGACTTTCAGGTTTCCAAAAAGTCATGGCACATAGCAGCTCTGTAAGAGAGGTATTTTACTGCCATTCCTCTCCCCACTCCCCAAACCTCTGGCCATTTCACTGATAGGAAAGCTGAGTTTTACCAGGTCAAATAGCAATACCAGAGATCTGGGCTGCTGAAATTTGTGGGAAAGTTCGAGGACCATTTTTTGGTGGTTCTATTGCTCCATCAGTACTCTAATTCCCTCTCAAACAAATGGAACCCAAAATCTTTTGGGGTAAGGGATGAAGGTCTTGGCTTCTGAAACTGCTTCCTGCTGGCAAGGGCCATAGAGCTGTCCCTGCCTCAAGGGGTTCCCAAGGAGGAGTTCCCAGGGGACGATGGGTAGATATGGGCTGATACCCATCATTTGACCATTTACTCTGATTATAGATATTTGCTATAAAAGGATAAAGCAGGGACAAGATTTATACCAAATATGTCCTGAAAGAACAGTTGAAAGGATTATGCTGGGATGGGCTACATGTCTCAGGCAATTGCCAGGGATCTGGGCTGCTGAAATTTGTAGGAAAGTTCAAGGACCCAAAAGCTTTTGGAGTAAGGGGTGAAGGCCTCATCTTCTGAAACTTCTACTTGCAAAAGTGTTGTTACTTCCCAATAGCAGCTGATCCTTCTAAATGTAAATGTAGGGTGATTAATCAACTTGGACCTTTGCCTGAAAATCATTCTTCTTTTGCACTATATTTATACCCAACTTGAGGTGACAACTTATAGAAGTCAGATGACAGCCTACACAATGGTTTTGTAATCAGAAGCAAAAGAGGAAAACAAACAAACAAGCAAACAAATAAAACATTAGCCATTTCTTCCTTAGTTCTACGGATATAGATGAGGGATTTCTCATTGGACAAAGTCTCATGTCTTCTTTTTTTTTTAGCTTTTTTTTTGGAAGGGCAAGGGCAGGGCAATCGGGGTTAAGTGACTTGCCCAAGGTCACACCACTAGTGAGTGTTAAGTGTCTGAGGTTGTATTTGAACTCAGGTCCTCCTGACTCCAGGGCTGGTGTTCTACTCAGTGTGCCACCTAGCTATCCCCTCACGTCTTCTTTAAGGACTTTATGTTACCTTAGATATAAAGGATTAGGGGTGAGGAGAGGTGATCACTTCCCCCTTCCCCCAGAAGACTACTAGTGAGGAGGCTATTCATAGGTTTGTGCACTGTCTCTTTCATTCTTTTCTCTCTTCTGTACTTTGTATTCCAAGGGAAGGAAGATTTGGCTTGATAAACTCTCTTAGTGGGATACAAATCATACTTTGATCAACATAGAAAAACTACCAAGCACCTTTTGTGCTTGGTGAAACTTTTGATAACAGTGATGACATATCAGGAAAAGAGTTAGTGGTTATGTAACCCAGATTGTGAAATGTATGAGAGAAAGTTAGTAATTTCACAATAGGATGTGTGTACATATCATTTTTTTTCCAAAGGAGTGACTGTAGCTAAACCTGTCTGTCAACTTTGAAATCCATATAAATGGAAATGATGTTAATACTCAAGTACAAGATGGGGAAGTTTTTTTTTTTTATTCTATATTACAAATCACAAGTTCAGCAACTTGGAGAAGGCTACATATATCTCCAAAGTGCTTGGAAAAACCAGAAACAAAACCAGACCAAAAAAAAGTCTGGTTGTATTAGGAGGCCTTTGAGAGGAAAAAAAAATTTACTTTAATTAGTCAGTCATTCCTTTAGCACTTATGTGACAGGCATTTTGATAGGTGTTAGGGATGCAAATAACAAAGAATGAAATTGTCCCTACTTATAAGAAGTTTACCAGTTATACACCATGGTTTCTCCTTCATATCTGTGAAATTCTCTAGTACCTCAGCATGACATGGCAGTGAACCTTGGGTTCTCAAAGGCCATGTCAACGGAATGCAGTCTGTCGTGTTCTAAAGCTAAAAACATTGGATAATGTATTGTATATGTATCTTTTGAGGACCAGTTTGGAGGGGCTGATCATCAGATGTTTGGCAACTAAGTAGAACATTTTTTGGCCAACACAATTTATGAAACTGTCCGTTAGGCCAGCTATATGGTGAAGCAAATAGAGTGCTGGGTCTGAAATTGGGAAAACTGGAGAGTTCAAATCTGTCACCAGACATTTATTATCTGTGTGATCTTGGACAAGTCACTTAATCTCTGTTTTGCTCAAGTTTCCTCATCCAGAAAATGGGAATCAAAAGAACATGTACCTCACAGAGTTGTTAGGAGAATCAAATGAGAGTTTTTATAAAGAATTTAGCCACTGTGCCTGGCACATTGTAGGCTCTATATAAATGCTATCATCATCATCATCATCACCACCAAGGTGTATGGAGTGGTTGTGTTTATGACAACTGGAGGAAAATCTTATCTCTATAAAATCATAAATCTCTAGGTATTGAAAATTTAACATATACATACATGTATCATCACTAAGGGTCAATACCAATAATATCCTGTTCTAAGGAAGAACAAGTTGCAAAATCCTAGATTACTGATGTTTTCACTTATAATAAAGCCAAAATTTGTATTTGTTTTATGAAAAAGATTCTATTTGCTCTATGCCTTCTTCTCCCTCAAAGCTATTTCATTTGATGATCTCATCAGTTCTGAGGGTTTCAATGATCTCAGAGTAGATGACTAGATCTACTTGTCCAGCCCTAAATCTCTTTCCCACAGTCTTACCTCTCCAACTACCTTTTAAATATCTCAAAGTGAATGTCCTATAGACATCTTAAACTCATCATGTCCAAAACTGAACTCATTCTCTTTTCCCACAAACCCTCTTCTCTTCCTAACTTCCCTATTATTGTTAAGGGGACCATAATCCTCCCAGTCACTCGTACTCTCAACTTAATTGTTATCTTTCTCTTCACTCACACTCAGCACCCATATCCAATCAGTGGTAAAATTTTTGCCATTTCTATTTTCTTGACATTTCTAGAATACATCCTCCCTTCTCTCTTCTGATACTGCCACCATTCCTGCTTTAAGCCCACATCACCTCTCAACTAGACCATTGCAATAGTATGCTAGTTAGTTGGTCTTCCTATCTCAATTCTCTCCCAACTCTGGTCCATCCTCCACTTAGCTATCAAAGTGATCTTTCTAAAGCACAGGTCTGATCATGCCCCGCTTGCCTCCATTCAATAAAATTCCAATAAATTGTATTATCTCCAAGATCAAATATAAAATCATCTTTTGAGCTTTCAAAGCCCTTTATTACCTGGCCCTTTCTACCTTACCTGTCTTCTACCAACTTATTTCCTTCCATGCTCTCTATAACCCAGGAATTTTGCCTTTGCAAAAGACACTACATCTCTTGACACTGTCACTAGCTGGTCCCCATGTCTGGAACTCTCCCCCATCTCTGCTTTGTAGATTCTTTGGCTTCTTTCAAATCTCAACCAAAATCGCCCTTGCATAACACTTTCCCAGCCTTCGTATCTTTCTTCTGAGATTAGTCCCAATGTGTTATGTGTGTGTGTGTGTGTGTGTGTGTGTGTGTGTGTCTTGTTTGTACTTGTTTGCATGTTGTCTCCCTCATTAGACTGTTCACTCCTTGAAAGCAAGGATTCCTTCACCTCTCCTTCTTTGCATTCTCAGAGTTTAGCACAATGTCTGACCCATAACATATATTTAATAAAAACTAGTTGATTGACTCTTGATTAAGGCAATTTGACAACTAGGAGTAAATCAAAATCTTTGAATTTCATTGTGGGAGCTTGAACTCAGCATTTTCACTTGCTGCAAGTAATAAATTGATAATTACTTATTTAAACAAATAAACAACTATCCTCTTACTTATGATATAATAGACATATGAATTGAACCACAAATTGAGAACTGGTCAATTAAGCTGAGAGTGTTTATAAAGACTTATTCTTATATTATGTCAATTTGTCAAGCACTAATATTGTTGGATTGTGCTTATTTTAAAAACTTAACCAATCACTTAGTTCTAGGAAGATGGGAACATGCATGCCCCCCAGGTCATAATAAGTATTCTATGGGGGGATCATGCTGGTAAGGCAGTTTCACTTATGAGTAAAAACAAAGGAAGTGATATCTCGTTATCTCAAGGCAAGGACTATATGAACCAACAGATGGATACCATTAATTTCTAATTGTAGTTTCTGTGTGTTCTTGGCCATTAGGCCTTTCTCAGCTTGCTCAGTATGTTGGCACTGAGCCTGGACTTTATTTGCAGTGTTATTATTTTGTAGTTGTAGATTCCTGCAGCTTTCATAAGCCCATCTCTTTTTATACCACTATGTTTTATGTGTCCAGAGATTGATCATTGATTTAGAGAATATTATCCAGTTGCATGTATTCCTTACAGGATGGCTTGTAGACCTACTGAGTTCTCTTGGGGAACGGGAAGGTGATAACCTATGGGGGCTAGTCTTCTATTAATGGAGTTTTCCTTCCTCCTACAAAAAATTGGCAACCTGTGAAGAGGATTGAGATAGACCTAGATAAGAATTGAGAATAACTTGAGAATTGCTACCCTATTTGTCTAGGGAAATGAGGGAACCCGTTTATTATGACAAAAGTATTAACAATAGATTGTCTGTCCCTTTCTCTTCTTTGATTAAGTTGAAGGGTTAGAACAACTTCAAGACTTCCAGAGCTTTATTGCATGGCTATAATGCCCAAAAGGATTGTCCACTTCAGGTTTACTATATTCCCTCCCCTGTGCCAAGGCAAGTGATTCCCTGAGCTAATGATGTTTCTGAACCTAGGTAAAATTTGTAGGTTTAGGGGGGCAATCTGAGTTGAAATTTTCTTCATAGATTGCTAACTTCTTAACTCAACTGGCCATGTGCATTCATTGTAGGTTGTCTAGGGACTTCATAGTGAACTGAGCTTTACCTATCCAAGCTGAATTTCTTGGACTGTTTTGGTACCCTTCCATGAGGGTATCCCTAGGTGTATTGAAATGTCAAGGGCATTTTCCAAAAGAAGCAGCCATTATGTTAGGACTCTGTCAGTAGATGACAACTATTGCTTGAGTCCATCATTAAGCTCTTCCATATCTGATTAGTCTTTCAGTGGCAGTCCTTTGTACTACCATGAAATACTGCAATACTGGGAGTATGTGTGTGTGTGTGGGCGGGGGGGGACTCATGGAGCACTTGGCCATGTACTTGATTTTTTCCACTTTTCAGTAGCTTAGCAAAATAGCAATGAATGCCATGAGAGATATCATAAAACTTAGCAATTTAATTCAAATTCTATGTATGCCACAAGATGCTTTATGTATCTCTATCTAGTAATCCCTGAAACCAGATCTTGGGGTAATCCAGAGACTGCCGTCTTTGTAGTTGAGATTTAAAAAAAAAAGTTTTAGAACTTAAAGGACAAGCTTCAACTCTCTGGAAAATTCAGGTGAGTTGAATAAATTCATTCTTTGACTAAAATAAATGCACAAATTAGAGGTTACTAATTAGAGGTTACCCATTTGTAACCATGCAGAATGAGTTAGGTACGGTCCCTTCTCTCTAAGAACATTTATAACATTTTGTATCTATTATAATATATTGTGATAGGAATTTAAGATAATAGAATCAGATCTGAGTAAGTTTTGAAATGATAGAGAACTCAGAGGTCATCTGGTCCAACCCCCTCATTTTACAGATAAGAAAACTCAGAGAAGTTGAGTGACTAGTTCAAGGTCATAAAAGTAGCAAGTGCCAGATACAAGATCTTAATCTAGGTCCTTTGACTCCAGAGTTAGTGTTCTTTACATTGTATCAGGTAATTCTGTCCCTAAACTGAACATGTTTGCAACATATGCACAGGTTTAGGCTTTTGGGGAAAAAAATAACTTTTTGGTTTACTAGTAAATTTCTGTTATTTTTACCTTTCTAGACAGGAATACCAGGAGTTATGGGGTTAAGCAGAGTCTGGGATTAGTTTGAATTTATAACTACCTGAGAAGACAGTGGAAGTCTTGGCTGGGTCAGAGAGGCAATAGTGGTAACAATTTCCAAGTACAGTTGTTGAAAACAGGACAATGCCAAACTGGTTATATAACCCTAATTCCAAGGTCAGAACTTGGAGAGAGAGACAGAGAGAGTCAGAGAGAGAGAGAGAGTGGCATTTGGCCAATTGAAACCTATAGGGGGCTACCAGATTCAAAGGAACAGAGTTTATAGCATATATTTTATCCAGAAATGATGAAACTAAAAATGTAGGGCTAAGTTGAGGTGACTAATCCAAAATAGGAAATATAGAGTAAAATATGAAAATCAAAAAGCCACGGTCAAAACTATGGTGAAACTAGCATGGCTAAGGAATGTTGTCAGGACATTTTGTAGTTTAGTTGTATCCAACTCTTTGTGACCCCATTGCAGATTTTCTTGGCAGATACTCAAGTAGTTTGCTATTTCCTTCTCCAGCCCGTTTTACAGATGAGGAAACTGAGGCAAACAGGGTTAAGTGACTTGCCCAAGGTGACACAGATAGTAAGTGTCTGAGTTTGGATTTGAACTCTGGTTCTTCTTGATTCTAGGTTCGGTTCTCTATCCATTGTGCTATCTAAAAGGAATTATCTATTGCTAGTGTTCTGTTGTTTAAAGATGGTATTTGACCTAGAGGAATAGTATAGCACATATTTGCACAGCCTGGCAGTAGGTAGGGGCCAAAATTAAAATAGGCTAAACTTCTTCAGACAGAAGATAGGTTAGACCAAAGACAAAATGAAGATGGTTGCTTGTCATAGGTCACAGGAAAAACAGGAGAGAGTGTGCAGTGGCAACCCTATATTTTTCACGGGCTGCTGAAATCCTTTGACAGGCCGCAAGAGGCCATCGGACCATGTGTTATACAGGCCTGGCATAGCATCTGTTTGTCCTTTGGCAACCTTGTCAAAGGTTGATTCCTTCCAGGGTCCTCCTTAAAACTAGCAGCATGGGGTTTCTCTTTCCCATGGACACCTCCATCTAAAATTTTCTGAAGGAGCCTAATTACCTCATTGCCCTTATAACCAGTAAACTACAAATTCACAGACTCCCAGCTCAGAGACTTTCAAATGTTAAAGCTGGATTGGAACTCCATTCTTTCACATGCATTTCAAATGACTTGCAGCTGTATAGGTGAAAAATCCCTATTAGAGCTAGAGAAGGCATCTTTATGAACATCCATTTTAAATAGGATTTGAAATCCTGCATCTAGGTCAATGCTACTGACTAAAATTCTGCTGGTAGCTAATTAGCTGAACATTTGTTTTTGTTAACCCAGTTGAAAGGCTGAATTTCAAACCCTGTTCAGGTCATTTCTTTTTATTTGGGAGTAACTCTTTAAAAAACAAATTATCATTTATCTATCCCCTTTCCAGTGAAGTATTCCACCTCCAGTAACTACCCAAATTTCCCAGTTTCCTTCGTAGATTAAAACCCTTGATTGTGGGTTTCCAGGAATTTTGCCAGTTGTACCCTTCCCTGTTTTCATTTCCATCTGCTCTTTTGCATACACCATCTGCTCCTGCCAGACAAATTTCTTCATGACCATCCTACATGTAGTTCTTTCTTTTAATAGCAACCTTTCACTTCTTACATTGAGAATCAGAGTCAAAGAATATATAAGCAATTAAGTGCCTACTATGTGCCAGGAATTGAACTAAGAGCATGCTCTATTATTATATATAATGCATAATAGTTTGGGAGGCAATGTGGTATAGTTGATAGAAAGCTGGAATACCTGGATTCAGGTCCTGACTCTGACACATGTACATTATATTACCACTCAATATCCCAGGCAAATAGAGTGTTATCAGCTGCAGAGAAGGTGATGATCTGCATTGGTAGAGGCAATTTCCTTGTAAGGAGTACCATATGCCAATGAAACTGGAGCTCTAGACATTGACCCTATCTCATAATACTTAGGAGGTTATAAAATGCTATTCATACATTATGATATTGTTTGAAATTCCCTACAACAGTATAGGGCAGCTAGAAGGCACAGAGGATAGATTGCCAGGCCCGTCAGGAAGACTCATCTTCCTGAGTTCAAACCTAGCCTCAGGCCCTTATTAGCTGTGTGACCCTAGAAAAGTTACTTAACCCTGTTTGCCTCAGTTTCCTTATCTATATAATACGATGGAGAGGAAAATAGCAAACTACTCCATTATTTTTGTCAAGAAAGCCCCAAATGGGGTCACCCGGAGTCAGATATGACTAAAATAACTCAACAACATAGTATGACAGAGATTATCATCCAGATAAGAAGTTAAGTGACATGCTTCTGGTGACACATCTAGTTATTGTCAGAGGTAATCCCTTCTGACTTTGAAACCAATGCTCTTTTCCTTTAACATTGTCTCTCAACTAATTGGCTTTCATTTAGGATTTCTATGTATTTAAGTGTGTACTTCTCTGTTTGGACATGCTTTTTATCATTTAAATATTTCATAAACTATAGTTCTTTTTAGGAAACATTTAGGCCTTAGAAACCTATCATTAATTCACCTTTCCCAATGCTCCTTCATAAAGGTTGTCCAAGAAAAATACTTTTAACCCTACTTTTGTTAACAGGTGGTATTTTCTGTTAAATGTAGCTACAACTGAATGAGAGCAAATAAAGAGTAAAGAAAAGTGTGAATAAAGAATGAGAAGGGAAGTAAGAGATTTTGTAAGAATGGCAAATATGTCTTAACAGAAAAAATTATCCTGGGAAAACTAGGGAGGACAATTGGAAAACATGGTGATTTTTTCTGGTAGCACTAGAATATTCTGGGGGATATATTTAAATAGGGCATCTAAGACAATCCCTGAATTGAGAATTTGCTCTACTCAGAGGAATGGGTCAGGTATAGACTTATATAAGCCATTACTTGGCAGGAAATATGTTAAAGTTGGACTGAGACTCTTGGGGGTTTCTTCAGCTAATATGCTGGGGGGAGATAATAAGTCTGGGTTGTGAGGTCCCTTGACGATTTTTGTGTTCCTAAGAAAAGTGAAGGGATAGTGTTAGGAACTGGGTCTGTGATTTCACTGGTATAGGGAACTTTTTGGTGAAGAAACTTCCTCTACTAATACTAATTGGCACCTTCTCTGAAACTTCTCTTAGAAAGATCATTGAGTGGGTAAGTGATTTTGCCCAGTTATATAACCAGTAGGTAGGTGTCAGAGGTAGGGCTTGGACCAAGGTTTTCTTGGTTTTAAAGCTGACTCTCTATCTAACACCATGTTGCCTGTCTTTCTAAAAAAAGTAAATCCTAAAATATCTGTGTATCATTGAGGGATTTGTTCTGAATTAGACCATAAAAAACTGTATTTCTAACATAATCCCTTATTCCTTTGAATAGGAATTTACTTTTGCCCTTTGTACATTTCAAGTTCCTTAAAATCCTATTTTTCATTCTTTTCTTTGAACATAATTGAATGGAAAAGGAATTTTTTTCTCTCTCTGTGATTTTCAATAGTGTCACTAGAGGGCAGGAACAATTAAGAAGGGAAAAATAGAGACCAGAAATACCTACAAAAAATCCAAATCTATCACCAAAATGCTGGAGCAGAAAATGGGAGATGTGGAGCAAGGAGTAAGCTATGGGTGTCTGGGAATCACAAAGGAGTAATGTAATAATAGAAAGGGCTATATGCCTGTTTCCAGCTTGGGAGTAGAACAAGATAATTGGAAAGAGAGCAGACAGAAAAGGACTAGAGAAACTGGAGAGACAAGAGGAGAAACAGGGAATGCATGGTATTTATTAAAAATTATTAATTCCTTAATTTTACCTTTATCTTAAGGCATATGAATCTTATAGATAAGTTGTATTTTGAAAGTTTACAAACTGATTGAACCTCAGAAACCATTTTGGAAACAATGTAACTGACAGTGAGTCAATCAGTGCAAGGCATGCATATGTGCTCCATAGACTGATGTGTGTGTGTATACACATACACATATACACATACGTATATACAAATACATGCAGAGAGAGGGAGAGAGCTTTTTACCATTTATAATAGTGTTTCATGTAGAATTTGCATTTGGGATTCAAATATGAGACATAGCTGGAGGACTAGGCAGAGTTGCTTGTGACCCTTTTTGGACCCAAGTCATGAGGATGGCTCTTGTATCACAGGGCAGGGTCTGGGGAGGAAGATGAACCTAATATATAGGGACAAGAATTCTGATATAAGGAATTGGTCAGGGACAACTAGCTGGTAAAAAGCAAAAATTTGGGCTGGGGTAGAGGTTGAATGGCAGGAATTTGGGGCATGTGTTTCTCTGAAGAATGGAGTTGAGGAACCCTCATAGGAGTTGAAGGGTTCCACTTCTCTATTCTGGTATATGGCAGAGTTCACAGAGTTCAGACATAAACTGATTTAAGATAATCAGGACCCATCCTGTGGTTGAGAGACCCAAGTAACATTGGGATGTCATTAGCAGTGGGGAAAAGAGAGAAGACAAAATGTACAAAGGGTAGGGATGGAGCCAAGATGGTAGAGTAAAAGCAGGAACTCGCCTGATCTCTCTTTCCAACTACCTCCAAAACCTGTAAATAATTACTCTGAACAAATTTTAGTGCTACAGAACCCACAAAGTGACAGAAAGAAACAAATCTCCCACTGAATGCAGCCTGGCAGGCTGACAGGAAGGGTCTATCACACCAAGCTGGGAGCATAGCGCAATCCCTTGTGAGCTGTGTTGGCCCAGACCTGCATCACAGAGTGGTTGGAGCAGAATTCAGGGGACTGATTCACTGGCAGCTGTGGAGGCATCCAGACTTCTCAACCCACAAATGCCAAAGAGAAATAAAAGGTCAGTGGGGAACTCTGTTGGAACTCGGTGAGAGAAGAGCACAATCCAGCCCCTCCCCCTGGGACAGTGGATGTGGTGGCAGCTGCAGCTACTGCTGCATGGCTGCCTCCTGAGGTCCAGGCCTACAGATAGTAGGGGGATCAAGCACTGTTCAGAGGGTAATTGCTCTTGTTTTGAACTGCTTAGATCTGAGTCACAGTCTTGGGTGGTGGAACTGGGGTGAGGAGCACTGGAGTGACAGAGCTTGTGGTGGCTGTAGAGAGGGCATCCTCCTTATAGTTCTGAAGCTGGTGCCTGGAAGAAGCTCTGACAACAGTTGCACAAAATTCCAGAAATTTGGGACATAGCACTCACCACTCTGGAAGCAGAGATCTACCATGGCAAAAAGCTCAAAAGTTAAGCAATTGGCTGGCAAGATGAGCAAACAGAGGAAGGAAAATCAAAATATTGAATTGTTTTTTTGGCAACAAAGATGATCAAAACATAGAACCAGAAGAAGACAATATAGTCAAAACTCCCACATCAAAAGCCTCCAAGAAAAATATGAATTGGTTGTAGGCCATGGAGGAGCTCAAAAAGGATTTTGAAAATCAATTAAGAGAGGTAGAGAAAAAATTGGGAAGAGAAATGAGAATGATGCAAGAAAATCATGAAAAACAAGTCAACAGCCTGCTAAAGGAGACCCCCAAAATGCTAATGAAAATAACACCTTAAAAATAGACTAACTCAATGGCAAAAAAGGGCCAAAAAGCCAATGAGAAGAATGCCTTAAAAAGCAGAATTGACCAGAAGGAAAAGGAATTTCAAAAACTCAGTGAAGAGAATAATTCCTTCAAATTAGATTGGAGCAAAGGAAGCTAGTGACTTTATGAGAAATTAAGATGATATAAAACAAATCCAAACAAATGAAATAATAGAAAGCAATGTGAAATATACCACTGGAAAAACCACTGACCTGGAAAATAGATCCAGGAGAGAGAATTTGAAAATTATTGAACTACCTGAAAGCCATGATCAAAAAAAGAGCCTAGACGTTATCATGTTTCAAGAAATTATTAAGGAAAACTCCCCTGATATTCTAGAACCAGAGGGCAAAATAGAAATTAAAAGAATTTACTGATTGCCTCTTTGAAAAAGATCCCAAAAAGAAAACTAGGAATATAATAGCCAAGTTCCAGAGTTCCCAGGTTATGGAGAAAATGTTATAAGCAGTCAGGAAGAAACAATTTGAGTATTGTGGAAATGCAATCAGGACAACATAATATCTATCAACTTCTATGTTAAGGGATCAAAAGGCTTGGAATATGATGTTCTGGAGGTCAGAGGAGCTAGGATTAAAACCAAGAATCACCTACCCAGCAAAACTGAGGATAATACTTCAGGGGAAAATATGGATATTCGGTGAAATAAAGGACTTTCAAGCATTCTTGATGAAAAGACCAGAGATGAATAGAAAATTTGACTTTCAAAAACATGAAAAGGTAAACAGAAAAAGAAATCATAAGGAACTTATTAAAGTTGAACTATTTACATTCCCACATGGGAAGATGACATTTGTAACTCACAAGACTTCTCTCAGTATGAGGATAGCTGAAGAGAATATATATGTGTGTGTATATATATATACACACACATATATGTATAGGTGGGTGTATGTGTGTGTGTACATAGAGGGCACAGGATGAGTTGAATATGAAGGGATGATATCTAAAAAATTAAGAGGTGAGAGAGGAATATATTGAGAGAAGAAAGAGAGAGATAGAATAGGGTAAATTATCTCACATAAAAGAGGCAAGAGAAAGCTGTTACAATTGTGTGGAAGAGCAGGAAGATGGAAGAGAATGAGTCAACCTTACTCTCATCGGATTTGGCTTAAGAAAGGAATAACATACACCCTCAATGTAGGGGTGTAGGGAATAAGTGGGGGTATGATAGAAGGGAGGGCAGATTCGGGGAGAGGGTAGTTAGAAGCAAACACTTTTGAAAAGGGACTGAGTCAAAGGAGAAAAGAGAATAAATGGGGGATGGGATAGAATGGAGGAAATATAGTTAGTCTTTCACAATATAAGTATTATGGAAATGTTTTGCATAACTACACATGTATAACCTATATTGAATTGCTTGTCTTCCCAGTGGGGGTGGATGAGGAGAGAAGGGAGAGAATCTGAAACTCAAAGTTTTTTTTTTTTAATTTTTATTTTTTTAAGCAATTGGGGTTAAGTAACTTGCTCAGGGTTACACGGCTAGTCAGTATTTATGTGTGGGTGCTCATTTTCTGAGGCCGGATTCGATCTCAGGTCATCCCAACTCCAAGGCCGGCGCTCTTACTCACTGCGCCACCTAGCCACCCCGAAACTCAAAGTTTTAAAAACAAATGTTAAAAACTGTTTTTTTACATGCAATCTGGAAAAAAGATATACAAGCAATGGGGTATAGAAATCCCTCTTGCCCTACAAGAAAGTAAGGGGGGAGGGGGAATATTTAAGAGAGAGCAGATTGGGGGAAGGGGTATTCAGTATGCTTGCCATCTTAGGGTGGGGGGGGAAGGGGAGAAATGGGGAAAAATTTTGTAACTCAAAATCTTGTCAAAATGAATGTTGAAAACTAAAAAATAAATAATTTTTTAAGTGTACAAAAGTAGAATGAGCTTTGGGAGGTAATATGTTCCTCCATCCTTGTAAGCTTTCAAATGGAGATTGCATGTCCACTTTCCAGGGACATCACAAGTTCCTATTTAGTTTCTGTGCAGTCTAGATGACTTCTATAGCTTCTTCCAACTCTGAGATTCTATTATTTTTTAGGGAAGGAAACTAAATGATAATAAGGAGAAAGGAATTTCCTGATGCCATGTATGACTGGGACACGTGTTTGTATGTAAGAGAAACATAAATTAGGTACTCTTTATGTGCTTTATAAACATCAATCATGTTCAATATTCAACATAAACACTTTATTTCTAGAGAAAGAGAATTTAATGTTAGGTATATAACAGAATTTATTACAACAAAAATATTGGTTTTATCTATTAATGTAGTATCTAGCCAGGATACACAGTCTTTGTCTCCTTTGAAAGAAGAAGTGAATCCCTTGATTCTGACTAGTCACAAACCTGCTAAATTAAAAGAGGGAACGGAAATGGTTTCACTGTTGTACCAATGAACATATTCCAATGCCTTGTCCTCTTTCTCTCACAAGTATAGTTTTTCCTTTCATGCTTAATTCTAAGTGCATAACCACATTTTATTTTCTCATACACGAATCACAACAGAATCCCCCCCCCCAGTTTTTCCATGTGTAGATTATAGTACCACATATTTATCCTAAAATAATCTGATCATCTTTAATTTAGATATGAGTTATTTTAGCTCTCTATTGACTGAAAGTTCTGATGTTATTTTTTAACTTTTTTCACACTTATTTTCCAAAACCTTGAAGAAATATTACCCATAATTTTTGCCCAGTACATCTAATTAGGTCATTATCAAGAATAAAATAAATATTTCACTGTGTTCTATTGTGAATAGCTTTTGCCCCTACCAAGGTACCACAAAGTATATCCGGTATCTAGGACATGGTATCCTTACTTGTCTTTTCCTTTAGCAAATTTTTATATCACCTTAAAAAACAAGAACTAAGAAAACAAAACCTTTTGTTGATTTGGCATAGAATATGATTTAGCAAAATTATTTGGCATGGATATTTCTGGAATTTAGGGAACTCCTTCATTAAAATGACAATATATTTAGTCATAGAACCAAAGAATATTAGAGTTGGAAGGGCTCTCAGAGACCATCTAGTATAATTTGTACCTGACCATGAATCTCTTTTACATAACATCCAATTATGGTTATTTAGTTTTCCCTTCAAGACTTAAGGAAGGATTATCTCCCAAAGTAGTTCATTATACTTTTCATTGAACTTTGGGGAGGATTTTACTTCTGTAAAATCTTTTAAATCTTTTAAAATTGAAGCTATATTAGAAACATCAATCATCATCAATACAAACAACTAAAATTTCTTACTATTTATATTTTACTAGCTTCAATACATAATTCAATACTTTCCTGTTATTTTTCATCATTTCATTCATTTTCATTTACACTGTCTCATACATACACTATATCTTTACCTCTGAAACCTCCACTTATTGTACCTAGTTTTGCCTTCTGGGGCCAAGCAGACAAGTTTGATCCTTTTTTTTTTTTAAATACTAGCCCTTCAAATACTTGAAGACCATCATTTCCTGTCTCCCAAGTCTTTTCTTAACCTGACATATTCATTTCCTTCAAGTAGTCCTTACATGGCATGGTCTTGAGGTTTCTCACCATTTTTGTCTTTCTGTTCTGAATGCTCTCCAGCTGATCATGGTTCTTTCTAAAATATGACTTCATGAATTGAAAACAGTGCTTCATAATTGGTCTGATCAGGTCACAGTGCAGTCCCTTACAGCTCTACGAGGTTACAAGGTATCCCATTCAGAATACTTCCTTCTTTTGAGCATAGGTGTAAGCTCTTATAATTTAAATCATTACTATTCATTCAAAAGACTGGCTCACAACAAATTTGTGAAGCCAAATCGGTCTTTGTTACCTTGCCACCTAGAATTGTTTCCTTGATTGCAAAGGCAGTCTTGTTTTTCTATTTGCATCCTCAGTGATTAACACAATGTTTTGCATAGTAAGTTCTTAATAAATGCCTTTTCTCCTATTCATTTCCTTCTTAGTGCTCCCACCTACCTCAGAAGCCAAAATTGTGTTTCAGTTGTGTTTTTAGCTAATTCCTAACTGGGGTGTAAATTATAATTCTTACAATGTCCCCAGGTAGTTGCATGAGCATTTTTGAGCATACAAAAGCTTTTAAGATGATCATGTCATGTATGCAGCTGCATACTCATAGAACCAGCCCTACTACACATACTAGGAAGAACTAATTCTTTTTTTACTTTGTGTATCATTTACCTGGAACAAAAATGTGCAAGCAAAACAACTTTTTTTTTTTTTTTTCTGATGATTTGGCAGAGTAAAGACAAAGCAAAGGAAGAAGCACCACTGGATTTGGTAGCCTAGGAGAAGTGGTTTATGTAAATCCTATTGAAGAAATGAAACTGACAGAGGACAATATATCCTCAAATCTTATGTTCTTTTTCTGTTTGAGAAAAAAAAATGTGTCATCAAAAAACTGTAACTTCCTGCCTATGTCATGCACAGTTCACTTAAGCTGGGAAACACGTTGCTCACCCAGGACAGTGTGGAAGCTCCTTTTAAAGCAGCACAGGGGTTACTTGTGTTTAAAGGAAAGAAGCTCAAATACATTATGAATTGCTTTCAGAATATGCTTTATCATATGTTCTGTGTTAGCTATGCTGGGCATGAAGTCAGGAAGACCTGAGTTCAAATCCAGTCTCAGATATTTAATAGCTGTATGACCCTGGGCAAATCACTTAACCCTCTGTAATGGAAATGCAAACTTAAAGATCTTCCCTGCCCCTAGGCCTTTTGATAGGCTTAAGAGACTCTGAGAACCTTCCTTGATTTGAAAATAATAGGCTGAATGTGGTTACATGGAGCCTGTGGCAGGAGGCTTGGTTTTCAGGAATGCCCACCCCTTGATGCTACGTGATTGCACAGTGGGTCAAGAGGGTGGTTACATTCTCTGACCCAGGAGAAGGCTATATAATCCCTGATGTGGGGCTATGCTTTGGGGCTCACTTTGAGAAGTGTTGTGTGATTTAACCAGATGAGACTCTGGGCAACCATTGAGAGCCCCCCTGCTTTGAAAACCCAGATGTTGATGCTTCCCTCTCTGGTAACTGTGATTTGGTATTGATGTAATGGTTGGACAGTTTGGAAGCCAGCTTCATCTGTTTGTTTCTCTGTTCTGTAAGTTCTGCCTGTATACTTTGAAATTCGGGGTGCTGACCTTTTTTCCCTGAACTAGGCAAATGATATATGTTTGATTGATTAAAGTAAGCTTGTTAATCCATTTTGAGTTTCTTTCCTTTAGAAAAGCAGATCTAAGAACCTGTGTTGGCAGCCACCCTGGGGATGTTGGGGTGCTTGCTGCTACACCCTCTTTGCCCCAGTTCCCTCATCTGTAAAATGAGCTGGAGAAGGAAATGGCAAACTACTCCAGTATCTTTACCAGGAAAACATCAAAAGTGATCATGAAGAGCCAGATGTGACTGATCGAATTGAACAACAGCAACAACAAATGTTCAGTACTGCTAAAACACTTGAACTTATTATAGTATTAGAAGCAATGCCACCGATAAACCTATTGGCTTTCAAACTTAGAATCTAAGAGTTTGAAATCTGGAAGGAGCTTTGGGGAAAGGTCTGATATATTCCCCTAGCACTCCCTTAATGCTAATTTCTCTTTTACTGGCCACTTTTGCTCAAACTGTTTTCCCTTAGAATGTATTTCTCCTCCTCACAATCTAATTTTTACTTTTTCTTTAAGGTCTAGTTCAGCATCATTTCCACTGGAAAGTCTTCTATTAATCTAGCCCAACTATAGTTCTTCCTTCTGAACTTTTCTGTGGCATTTCTTCATAACCTTATCTGACACCTAGGTTATGTTACTTTACTCTGCTATTTCTCTTTTGTGTACGTGTCCTATTTCTTCAACCCCAATTAGATTTTTAGATATTTGAAAACAGGAGACCATATTACATAATTGTTTAGATCTTTCACAGTACCCTCTACATAGTATATATAATAAATATTTGGTTGTTGATAATGTTGATAATGCTCTGGAAGTGAGGCCCAATCCCACCTCATTTTATTCCTATAGATCAGACCTGCACAACTTGGCTACAGGTAGGGCCAAAATTAAAATAGGCTAAACTTCTTTGTAACACAGATAGGTTTTTAGTGGCTCATTTTCCAAGTAAATGTATAATTAATGATTAAATTATTTTGCAAATAAACCATATTTTATAAAAGGAAATTTCAATTATTATCAGTTAATTATACTTATTAGGATTTTTATCATGAAATTACATTAACATTAAAAAATTATTTTGGTAAGCATTCAGGTTTTCTTATTGTTTATATTTAGTAACAACCAAAAACAGTGAAAAGATAGGACTCTCGCTGTTCCTCTTAGACTAGAGACAGATTGACAATGGTTTGCCACAGATCACATGACAAATAGGAGAGCATGCCCAGTGGCAACCCACCCACCAAATTACATGGCCAGCACAATAGTGACTAGTGGGAGGTGGATTAATTGGGGCATGGGTTAGATTTTTACTTTTTTTTCATCCTCTATATTTTTTTCAGGCTCTCTGAAAACATTTGGCAGTCTGTGGGTCATATGTTGTGCAGGCCTGCTCTCTAGATCTATGATCTCAGTAATGTGGAAATTCTCGCTAATGATGCAGATTATAATCCAATATATGCCTAGCAATCTAGGACTCTTCCATGTCCTCTCATACATTCCTATTGGTGGTCATTGTCATAGTCTCTTTAGGGCTCCCAGTGCTGTCCATTGTATTTGCTATGTGTCTGACCATTGTTTTTGTGGTTCTAATATCTTTTATAATACTTTTTCCCACATAGAGCCTTATGCATAGTGTTATAAGCCTACATATACCTACCCCATTTTACAGATTATGGAAACAGGAGACATAAAACCATACAAAATATATGTTAATGACTTCTAGGATATTATGCTGATGTTACCTACAAAAATTTTACCTCACATTTTCTAATAGAAATCTCTATTAAGTGACCAAAACGAATCTGCTCATAAATTATGATTGGCACTACAAATCTCTCATTAATAGAGTTGGAAGGAAGACATTTTTGTATAAATTTCAAAATGCATGGATTATTCTTTACTAAGTGGAAATTTGTGGGAGGTTTTGTGTGTGTGTGTGTGTGTGTGTGTTTCTAATTAAAAATTTTGAAACAGTTTTCATGGCCTCTAATTTCACAGGAGTTGGAAAGGATGAAAACTCTTTTGTTGATCAACAACTCTCTACATATATAACATACTGAATTAATTGAATCATCCAACAAGAATATATGTGTATATGTGTATGTATATATAAGTGGGTATACATATATGAACAATTAGACATTTTTGCAATTAAAAATTTTGAAGCAGTTTTCATGGTCTCTGATCTCACAGGAGTTAGGATGAAAACTGCTTTGTTGATCAACTCTACTTATACAACATACTGAACTAATTGAATCATTCAACAAGAATAAATGTGTATATGTGTGTATATATAAATAGGTATACACATATGGACAATTAGGCTTAAACTGATGTCACAAATAATCTTCCTTGGCACATTATTATTGGTCCCTTGTTTGTTGAAGAATATTTTCTAAACCAGAATTCTTTTTCTTTTCCTAATCCTCCCTACCTCCACCCCCCAATTAATTAGCATTGTAACTCTTCAATAATAGAGCACTATGATTAATAAAGCATGAAAAGAGGAAAATATCTCAAAAGTTTCCATGATTGTGTAACATTTAACAAGATTCAAAAGTCCAGTCTAGGGCTTTCTCTGTGGTGTTTGAAACTTGCTTACTTCTTAAATGAACAGCCCTTATTCCTCAGTCCTTTCCTCTATATCTGTAGGAAAGGACCTCATCTAGGATACTTTGTAGGAGAATGAGATTTACAGAATGATGGAGATGAATTAATTACTACAAGGTGCTACCTTAGCCCAGTGCGCAAGGGCCATTGCTATAACTTTACTGAAGGAGTTCCAACTGTATGCACCCCAAAACAATGTGCAACAGAGATCCTTACCCAAATAATACTCGGAGGCTTTTCGAGGTAGAAAGCAGAAAGGAATGGTTTATTATGATCTCCAAAGCAAGGCAGCAAACCCTTCTCCCCCATATCCCCCTACCCCCAATAAATAGCCAGGGAGGAGAAGTAATTTACAAAAAGAAATGGCAAAGTTACATAGCCGTAATGTGGAATTCTCCACCACCCCACTGCCGATCCTTTTCTTCCATTGGCTGGAAGTCAGGTGCACAATCTAAGCGGGGCAATCTACCCCAAGTACCCAGAACAAGGAAACAGTAGACCACCCAATGTACTTTTGAGAAAGCACTTCTGTCCTTATTTGGCATATCTTATGCTGAAGTGGCACTGAGGAGGGGGATTAGAGGCCCTACCACTCTGAGTTTTGACTCCTTGTAAATCATGTGATTTCTGGTGAATGGGACTCAAGCCTATTCCCACAAGAAACCTTACCAGATTTTAGGGTATAGTCTGAGAAGTTTTCACCTCTCTCACAACACTTGTCATTGTTGTTGTTTGTTCTTTGTTCTCAAAGAGGACCATGACATCAGGGAGGTGATGCCATGATATGCAAGTGAATTGAATTTAAGTGAGCGAGGGCTGTGTGAAGTCAGCAGCCTCAATTTCTCCTGAACCATTTGGGTTCAGTGGTCAGATATTGATCAGGACAAATGGAGATAGCATAGGATACAATGTGGGACTTTGTCCTTTTCAAGCTAAGGGATTTGACAGATCTCAGTTTGACTGAGGCAGAGCCTATTCAGTGATTAAGGCTTTATAAGAAATGAGACAGAAAATGGTCTCTTTACCTAGTTAAAACAACAACAACCAAAAATCCTATTTGGAAGGAGGAAGATCCTCAGGGTTTCTGGTTAAGACAGAAACAATTGCTATTTACATTCATTCTGAATCAGAAGCCAATCTGAGCCCAAACAATGACAGAAGTAGGGCTTGGCCAGGGACCTATTCTTGGCCAAGTAATGAGATCCAGAGTGATTTGGGATTAAGGTTGGACTTTAAGAAAGAAAAGCATGGTTGTGGGACAAGAATCTTTTTGTACTATTACCTGTAGATACAACATGAACTCTAATCTCTTTCTTAACTTTTTCTTCGGCAGGAACCATAAACTAATTCACACAGTACTTTTGACCAACTGAGCTACCACACATACCAGCACACAGATTGTTCATTAGCCAAGAAACCTTGGTTAATTAATTTTCTGCTGTTTCTCCTCTCTTTTTTCCCCCATTGCCTACTTATATTTATTGAAGTAAATATCAAGTTAGAGTACAAGAAAAAAAAATCATAGTAAAGGTAATCATAGGAGATTAAAATTCTAAGAAAGCAAGCAGTAGTAAAATCCATGGTCTTAGCTAAAATTCCCAGTAAACCAATAAGATATCCTAACAAATGGAGGCAAATTGATCTTAAAGACTGAAACTTGTTGATAAGAGATTTATACCTGCACTATCAGTCTAGAAAAGTATTCTTTATTCAGAAGTAATTTTGTATTAGAACAAAGCATTAAGAGCTAGAAGGAAATTAGAAATCATCTGGAATAATAATTCTTAAGTGTGATTCATGTACTCCTAAGGTCCCTGAGACTCTTTGGGGGCTTGTGAAGTAAAATATATTTTCATAATAATATTGAGACATTATTCACCTATTAAAATGCACCTCCCTTTTCCAACTACATAACTATGTGAGGTAGGATTTTCATGTACTTCAGTCATAAAAATATATAGCAATAGATTGAATGCAGAGGCTGATAGGAGAATGCAGATGTTTTCTATTAAGTCAGACATCAAATAGGTTTGCAAAAATACATAAAATGATGCCATTCTTCTCACTAAATTTTTTTTGAAAATAGTTATTTTTTCATAAAATATGCTATGTCAGTATGTAAGGTGTTTATTATTGCTTTAAATGAACTAATATATATTTTTTAAAAATCCTCATCAATAAATACTTATTATTGGTTTTTATCTTTAATATGATAAACATTCACAAACGTAACGCATATGAACAAAAATTCTTTGGGGTCCTCAACAATTTTTAAGAGTGTGTATGGGTCCTGAGACCAAAAAGTTTGAAAACTAATAATCTAGAAAACTTTTCCATTTTACAGCTGAGGGGAAAGAAGAAAAGATGAATAAACAAAAACAAATAAAAACAAAACAAAATTGAAATGTTGAGTCTAGGCTTTCCTTCCCCCTTTAGGAAGGAACAAATCTTGAGTCTTTTACAGGTTAATCTTAGGATGGAAAATACTAAGGGGAAAAGGAGGAACAGAAACAAATGAAACAAAAATGTGGAAGAATACAAAAGTCAAAAGTTCTAAGGCTTCCCTTACTTCTTTTTTTTATTAAAAAAGATTAATTTTTAGAGGAAGAGATATGACTTTCTGGCATAAAGATTAATTTTTAGGGGCGGCTAGGTGGAGCAGTGAATAGAGCGCCGGCCCTGGAATCAGAAGGTCCTGAGTTCGGAGCCGGCCTCCGACACTTAATCCGCACAAACAAAAACCTAGCCGTGTAACCTTGGGCAAGTTACTTAACCCCGATTGCCCTAAAAGGGCGGCTAGGTGGCGCAGTGAGTAAGAGCACTGGCCTCGGAGTTGGGATGACCCGAGATCAGATCTGGCCTCAGAAAATGAGCACCCACACACAAATAATGACTAGCCGTGTAACCTTGAGCAAGTTACTTAACCCCAATTGCTTTAAAAAAAAAAAAAAGATTAATTTTTAGAGGAAGAGATATGACTTTCTGGAATTGTTACGCTGAAAACAGTTCAGTTAAGACATAAAATGCATCACAACCAGTTTTTGATTCACAATAAAATAAAGTTTCAAAAGTATCCAAATAATCCTCTTGTTGCTATGATATATAAGATATTTATGGCACACAAGTAGTTATCCTACTGCCTTAGCCTCAGGTTTTCACAGTTCAATTAATCAAAAATCTCATTCACAAAACCAGCATTGATCAACCATCTCCTCTTCCCCAATGTTTATGGGAGTCCCCTAGTCCATATCCTAGCTTTTCATTCCTCTTTTTTTTCCTAATGCTTTATTCACTTCTAGTTTACATCATTTATTTCCACAAGATTTTGAGTTAAAAATTTTCTCCTCATTTTTTCCCTACCCACCACCCCAAAATATCGATCCCATTGAATATCCCCTCCTCCAATCTACTCTTTCCCATATCTTCTCCCATACCCAACTTTCCAGTAGGGCATGGTGGATCTATATGCCCCAGTGCCTGTATATTTTATTTCCCTGTTACATGTAAAATAATATTAATTATATATATTTAAACATTTGGTTTTAAATATTTGAATTCCAGATTCATTCCCATCCTCCCTTGTCACCCACACTTACTGGGAAGATAAGCAATTCAGTATAGGTTGTACATGTGTAGCTATGCAAAACAAATCCATAGTGGATATATTGTAAAAGAATGACTATATTTCCCTCCCTCCTATCCCACCTCCCACTTGTACTATTCTCTATTTTGATCCCTTTTTAAAAGTGTGTGTTTCTTACTACCCTCCCCCAGAACCTGCCCTCCCCTCCATCATCCCCCTCTCACTCCCTTCCCCCCGACTCTCCTGTAGGGTGAGATACCCTATTTAGTGTGTATGTCATTCTCTCCCTAAGCCAAATTCAATGAAAGTAAGGTTGACCCATTCCTTTATGCCTTCCTGTTCTTCCCCTCCATTGTAACAATTTTCATTTACCTCTTCTATATGAGATAGTTTACCCCATTCTGTCTCTTCCCATCTCCTCTCATTATATTCTTCTCTCACCTGTTCATTTCACCTTTTAAATATCATCTCTTCCTATTAAATTCGACTTTGCTTGAAAGTCCTCTATTCCACTGAATGACCATAATTTCCCCTGAAACATGATACTCAGTTTTGCTGGGTAGGTGATTCTTGGTTTTAATCCCAGCTCCTTTGCCCTCCAGAATATCATATTCCAAGCCCTTTGATCCCTCAGTGTAGAAGTTGCCAGATCCTGTGTTATCCTGATTGTGTTTCCACAATATTCTAATGGTTTCTTCCTGGTTGCTTATGATATTTTCTCCTTGATCTGGGAACTCTGGAACCTGGCTATAATATTCCTAGGAGTTTTCTTTTTGGGATATTTTCCAGGAGATTATGGGTGAATTCTTTCAACCTCTATTTTGCCCTCTGGTTCTAAAACATCAGGGCAATCTTCCTTGAGAATTTCTTGAAGGGTGATTTATGGGTTCTTTTTTTTTTATCATGGCTTTCAGGTAGTCCAATAATTTTTAATTTATCTCTCCTAGATCTATTTTCCAGGTCAGTGGTTTTCCCAATGAGATATTTCATATTGCCTTCTATTTTTTCATTTGTTTAGATCTATTTAATAGTATCTTGGTTTCTTATAAAGTCACTAGCTTCCATTTGCTCCAATCTAATTCTGAAGGAATGATTCTCCTCAGTGAGCTTTTGAGATTCTTTTTCCATCTGGCAAATTCAGCTTTTTAAGGCATTCTTCTCCTCATTGCCTTTCTGAGCCTCCTTTGCCATCTGAGTTAGTCTATTTTTAAGGTGTTATTTTCTTCAGTCAGGCTATTGACTCTCATGTCATACTTTTTTTTTTTTTGCTTTTTGGAGGGCAATTGGGGTTAAGTAACTTGCCCAAGGTCACACGGCTAGGTTTTTTTGTTTGTATACCTTAAGTGTCAGAGGGAGGATCCGAACTCAGGTCCTTCTGACTCCAGGGCCAGCACTCTACTCACTGTGCCACCTAGCCGCCTCTCATTTCATAATTTTCTTGCATCATTCTCATTTCTCTTCCCAATTTTTCCTCCACTTCGATTATTTCATTTTCAAAATCCTTTTTTAAGCTCCTCTATGGCCTGTAGCCAGCTTGTAGTTTTCTTGGAAGCTTTTGGTGTAAGAGTTCTGATTTCACTGTCTTCCTCCTGTTCCATACTTTGATCCTTTTAGTCCCCAAAATAGGAGTGTAAATTTGGATTGCTCTGCTTGGTTTGCTTCCTTTGCCTGCTCATGTTGCCACACAATTACTTGACTTTTGGGCTTTTTGCCACAGTCGGACTCTGCTACCAGATAGGGGAGCTTCATCCCAATTGCTGGGATTTTCTCAGCTGCTGAAGGTATTAGTTGGGTGCCCCTCTCTGAAGCCTCCACAGGCTCTGGCAAGCTAGTCACATACCCCAGAACCTCCATCCTAGACCGCAATCCAGATCCAAGCAGGTTAAAACAAGAACAATTATCCCTCAGACTGGTAGCTTGGTCCCCCTACAATCTGCAGGCCAGGAGCTGAAGCTGCCACATTTGGTGGCTGCATGGTCATGGTTCCTCAGCAGCTTCTCCCTCCAGGGGATAAAGGCCAGACCACACTCCCAAACTACTGGATCCCAAGGTCCACACTGCACTGACCTATCACTTTGTCCTTAGCATCTATGGGCTGATAAATCTGGAAACTGCCACAGCTGCTGGTGATCTGAAGTCCCTCCAGCTGGCAGTTGGTCAGGCCCACCCTGGTATAAAACCTCCTGGCTCATTCGGGGATGGGGTTGGCTCCCAGAGTGCTGGCTGCTCTCTGCTGGTCTGATGGGCTGTCCTCAGTGTGAGGTTAACTTTTCTGTGTTATTTTGTGGATTATGTAGCTCCAAAATTTGTTCAGAGTCATCTTTTACATGAATTGGGGGAGGTGAAAGCCAGAGTCCTGTGCAAGTTCTGTTTCTACTTCACATCTTGACTCCACCCCCTGCTTCCCTTACTTCTTCAGAAAGACTCAAGTCTCACACCCTGGTCCATGTGATGGCTGATACCACATCTTTGAAATGCACTTCTTATGCAAAGTGGTGATGATGAACCAGACTAGCATCAAGAACATTGGAGCCCCAGAACAAATGATGACATCTTTATTATAGTCACAGATTTCATCTCTTGATGTGATATGGTGATACTAAGCAGGATCAGTTCCAGGAACATCAGGATCTCTGCATGGACACTTTTGGTAACAATTCTTTCTGCATCAAGGTCATAGTAATATAATAACAGTTTCACCTTCCATTTGATATTAAGAAACAAGATTCCTCCCAACAATACCATCTCTTGGTCCCCCAAGCCCTTTCTGGGTAGGCATTCCTTGAACCATCCCAAAGGAAGTCTGTCATTTGAGGAAAGCATACATTACTTTTCCAGGATGTATGCAGTCCTCTGAGGGGGCCAAAGATTTTGTTCTTAAGGCACGTCTGTGCTGAGGAAGACATGAGTAAGGTCCAGAGTAGATCAGACAGAAGTATGGCCCAAAATGATCCATTCTCATCATATAAATCTTTTGGGGGCTCAGAGAAACCACTGGGAAAAAAGAGCCCTTCCTCTTTCCAAGGTAGTGTTGATTTGTCACAGATAGGGCTTCTGAGAAGTTGGACAACTGACCTGGGCAGTCACATGCATAATGATGCAACTCTTCATGAGTAGGGGTAACCTTTTACCTGGAGATGAGAGATTTCCATTTTGCCATATGGGAGCAGGTTGAGAGCCTCTTGGGTTAGGAATAGATGTCTTATCTTTAGTGAGTGGAGAAACTATATGGTCCTGTGCTCAGTATAGCATGGTATCACCACCCAAATGTCCAAAGTAACACTGTACCTATTCCCCATTTTCTACTATTCTAGTAACAGCTACAACCTGATTGTCTAGCTTATGTTTCTGATGGATGCTGACATACACTCAAAACCACTGTATACAGTGGGAAATATCAGCAAAATTCCCTCATTGAGTGACTTCAAAGGGGAGAGCTTTTGTTTCTTATACCCACAGTTTCCAGACCCCAGATCATTTAAGCCAGACCCAGGACCATTAGTATAGGAGCTAGCATAGATGAAATCTCTGCCCCATATTTCAAAGCTCTCTCACACATTAGCCATGTAATCTGAAGTTCAACAAACTGGAGGGACTTGCTGGTACCCTTAATCTCTAGGGTATCACTTGTTACCAGATTAGTGGTTGTTGGAGTCCAGTCATGTATTCCTCCATTGTAGTGGATGTAACCATCAGATAACCAGACAAAATAGTGTTGCCACTGGGTCAACAGAGGAGGCAGGGTTCCAAGGATCTACTGTAGAGGCCTCAGTCACCACCTGTTTTTGAAGAGCACTAATGATGGAGGAACCCAGGAAAGAGTGATGTCGAATGTACTATTTCCATTTAGCAGTAGGAGGTTCCTGTGTTCTACCCATCTTGCTAGAAGGACCATCTTGTATCACACAACCCATAATAGGCAAAAGGTGTTTTGTGATAATGCATCATCTGCTCAGTAGAAGCTAAGGCCCAATAAGAGGCAAGCAACTGCTGTTCAAGGAAATATAGTGAATATAAGCAAGCTCTGGTGAACTTGGAGCTCCAGATGCCTAATAATATTCTGGTTACTCCTTGGTTCCTTCCAAAGGCTCCACCCAGCCTAGTCTTTATGGACAAGACCTCCAGCAACATGAGCCTTGAAGGGTTTTGAGGTCTCAAAGGGGAGAGATTGTTTGATAGACTGATTTATATCTTTCATGGATGTAGCCTCTTCTGGGCCCCACTTAGAAGACACTTACTAGTGAGTGATTCAGTAAACAGGAGACACCAACATATCCAGGTGAGGAATTTGGGTTTTCCAAAGTCTAAAGGGTCCCATAAGTCTTTGAACTTCCTTCTTATATGATGAGGAAGCAAGTGTCAGTAGCTTATTCTGGACTTTGCCTGGAATTCTCTAAACTTACTCTATCCATTTTATTCCCTAAAACTTGACTGAGCAGGGTGGACTCTGAATTTTCCACCCCTTGTCTTTCATATGGGTTGCCAACTGATCTGGTGCTTTTACCACCATGGCCTCATCTAGCCTGGTCAAAATTTATGTCATCAATGTCGTGGTATGCACCATTGCCCTTAGGAAGAGAGACCTCTTTCTCATATGTAACCTAGATGAGGGACAAGGGATCAGAAATCAACCCAAAGAAAGTCCAGGGTCCAACCAGCTCAGTCAAATTTGGGAGAATACAATGCATGGGGAAAGCCCAAAGGATCCCAATGTCCCAAAGGATTTGGAACAAACTGTGAATTGTGGCCCCATGAGGGAGGATTTAGGTAGCCCTGGGGAAGGACAGTGAAGGTATATCGGACTCCTTCTTAGGTGGAAGCAAAGTGTTTCTGACTGGTCTCAGACACAGAAATAGGAAAGAAAAAGGAAAAAGAAAACAGCATTGGCAAGCACTCATTGCCTCATATTCAGTCTGGTCCAGAATATCTAGTCTACAATATTAACAAGATCAGGAACAGCTGGAGTGACAGAGTTGATGACTGTTCAGCTCCCTGTTGTCTCCTATAAGCTCTGTCAAGTCTGAAAACAAGTGACCAAAGAGTCACAGAAGTTATGCACTCTCTGTTAACTCTCAAAATAACAAAAGGCTCACTCACACATGTTACCACAACCATAGTTAACTCTAAGAAAGAAAATAAAATAAAAACAAAGAACTAACAGTGATCATAAGTGAAAAGCTTTCTGTATTCCATTGGAGGAGGGAAACTAGACACATATGCCAGGGTCTTCTCTAGGAACAGCCTCTACTTTAGTGAGGCCAAACCTTGATACACATAGAAATGGCTATGCAGTGGGCTGTAGCCTTGCAATGAGGGGTAACAGCAACAGTGAGACAAGTTTTGATTTATAGCAGGGCTTTATGGCCAGAACATGGTTCTTGGAGGTTATTGTCCAAGCTCAGTGACCACCTGGTGCTGGTACAAAACAAACCTTTGATTTTGCTGTGCCTGAGTTCATCCCAGGGGTGAGTGTAAAGGACTGTTGTTATGCCAAGATCAGGGCACAGTCTGCTTGCTGAGCCTTAGCTCTGGAAAACAAGGTGTCTCCTAGTAGTAAAAAGAGAGGGGTGGTCTTGGCATGGGGATCTTGACGTTTCCCAGGTGTACCTTCATCATAGGTGACAATGGGTTGTTTTAAGGGAATAATGGTATAATGAAATATTCCAGCCTCCTTCATCTCCACCACTAGTGAAGAATAGGTTTCATTCCCCAGAGATCCAATATCGTATGGTGTTAACTCCATGTAATAGTTCAGTTAATTCTAGGTATTCCTATTTGATCCTACTCACAGTAATGTGACTAGAAATTTCTGAAAGGGCTTGCATAAAAATATCAGCACATAGGCCCCCTTCCTTTAATGGACTGCCTTCTGTAACCTTCCTTGAATGATCCAAATGCATGAGGGGCTTTGGAAGATGACTCAGGCTTGGATGAGGCTGAAAGCCCTAGTGACTATCTTCCTAATTTCCTGGTATGATTTTATAAGCACATCCATGGACTGTTCCTCACTTAATCCTTGCTTAACCCCTGATTTCACTGGAATAGTCTTGAATTTTTCTTTATTATAAATAACATTTGTTCTTGGATTTAGATACTATTTACTATGTTAGGAAAAATATTTTGTTCCTATGATTTCTAGAGTTTTTAATAGAAAAAGTATTCAAATTTGTCAAAAGTCTTTTTAGTATATATTCAGTTTATATAATTATATTATACATTTTGTTTTTTATGACATTTTATTTTATACACACACACACACACACACAGTCTTCCTTATACTGAACTCTGCAATCCTGGAATAAGTCCAACCTGGTAATAATGTATATTATACAACATATTAGATATGTTGTAAGCTACTTGATAACATTTTATTTAAATTTTTTGTCAATGTTCATTAATGATGTTGGTCTATAGATTTTCTCTTCTTTGTCTCTTGAAAGAGGTATCAAGGGGCGGCTAGGTGGTGCAGTAAGAGTGCTGGCCTCAGAGTTGGAATGACCCGAGATCGGATCCAGCCTCAGAAAATGAGCACCCACACATAAATAATGACTGGCCGTGTAACCTTGAGCAAGTTACTTAACCCCAATTGCTTTTAAAAAAAAGAAAGAAAGAAAGAAAGAGGTATCAAGACCATATTCATGTTGTAGAATGAGATTAGAAGGATTCCTTCTTTCCTTATGATTGCATACTCCCTCACGTTTGTCAACTATTTCCCTACTTTGGGAGTTTTATTTAAGCTAATGTTTTTTTTTTCCTTTCTTTTATTTATTAAATAATATATTTAGGATTGTAGTATCATAGCTATAGACCTGGAAGGGACTATAGGAGTCTTTTTGTTTGACTCCTTTATGTTACAGATGATATCAAGACTCATAGAGGTTAAGACTTGCATTAGGTCTCATAGAGAGAATGTGGCAAAGCTGGAATTTTAACTCATATCCTCTTACTCCTAATTCAGATCTTTCCACTGATCTGTGGTGCCTCCCTCCCTTAGTCTCTCTTTTTTTCTCACTCACTTGAATTGTTAGTTCAAAATTCCACTCTCCTCACTTTTAATGTCTTTTGTTAGCTTTTTTTCTGCTGCCTTTTCTAAGAAAAAATTCTTCATTTCATTTTCTTCATTAGTTCTTTTCCTGTCTATTCCAAAATTTCACTCTTTGACTTGTGGTCTGTATACTTATTTATTTCTTCTTTAGTGTGTGTGTGTGTGTGTGTGTGTGTGTGTGTGTGTGTGTGTGTGTGTGTGTGTTATGGGGTTAAAGTTTCTAAATTACTGATTTGAGCTTCTTTTAACCAATTTCTAAATTATTGTCTTTATAGGTCTTTTCCCATCGTCCCATTTTTCTTTTGTTTCTCACTCTTAGAAGTATCAATTCACAAAGGAAATAATGTAGATAGAATTGGCATTTCATAGAGGACAATAACTGGTATCCCAAACATGCAGTCTAATGCTATCTTTTTCCCCATGATCATTCTCCATCCCATTGACTATGCAATTTCATCTATAGGTTTTTCCTACTCTTTTCCTCCATGCATGACTGTTACCTCTAAGAATTCATATATATCTTCTTCTGTAATATGGACAATATCCATTGTCCATTCAGCTATTAAATTAATCTTCTTATGCACAGGTCTGATCATACTTGGATTTTTATTGAATTTCCTCCTTTTGAACTATTAGATATTGTCTGTGGAATTACCATATTCTCACAGAAAGTGGTGGTGTCCTGATGTACCAATTCCCCCTGGATTAAATTCACCATTAGGGCCCTATTTCTCATCATGACATATATCTCTTCCCTCATGTCAGTATTCTCCAGTGGGGTCCCTTCTCCCTCACTGGATTGAGACTCCGTTCTTTCATCCACCAACTTTCAATTTCTTCCTTATATTTCCTCTCCCATTTTCCTGCAGCCCCTTGCTGAGAGGCTGTGTGAATCATCATCCTTTAAATGCACACCCATGAATTTACTAAAGTTTTGTCATCCATTCCTGTCTCTGTTTGTGTACTCTCTCATTTTGTAAACGTTTTCCACAAGATTCTTTGATTTATCTATAGTTGGATGTTGGCTCCTCAGCTTTACTCCCCTACCTTCACTTGTATTTCTTGAAATTCCACTTTTATCTTTAATCCCTTATATGCTTGTTTATCCTTTTATAGGTCTTCTTTGTTTTGATTTTATCCTGAAGGTCAGTCTTTATCTCTCTTCTCCATAAAAATTCCTTCTAAATCTGTGGCACTTTATTTCATTACTTATTTTCCCCTTGGTAGTAGTATTTATTCAACTTTTGTTGTTGTTCTCTAGGTGTTTGCATGTCAAATAGTCTACTCCTGTCTTTTAAAAAAATTCTCTTTTCAGAAATGACCCTTCCTTAATGCCTGTCTTCTGTGCACTATTCACCTTTTAAGTGAATAGTCTTAGGTTTATAGAGTATGTCATTTTTTACCTTGAGTTGTTTGCTTTTCAGAATACATTGCAATCTTTTTTTTTGCAATTTCTAATATATGCAAAAGTCCATGTTATTATTATTTCTTTTCTTTTTATATTTGAACATCTTTCTGCTCATGTGCAAGAAATGCTGTTTATCACTGGAATTGTTAAATTTAACTATTATGTGTCTTTAATTTTGAATGTTTTTCCCCCTTGGCAGAAATCTATGGATTTTGTTTGTTCTCAAAAGCTCTGGGGAGTTTTCTTATATTATTTACCATTTTTGAGTGTGCTACAATTCTTCTAGTCACCCATACATGCAACCTTGGTGTCATCCTCAATTCTATACTCTTTCACACATACCCCCATAGCCAACCAGTTGTCAAGTTGTATTGGAAAAGAAGTCCAACTTTTAAAAATTATTTTCATTTCCAAATATTTCTAATAACTCTTATATATGACTCCTTTTCTCTGATACTATAATCATTCAGATATAGATTTTCGTCACTTCATATATGAACTATTGCCAAATCCTGCTGGTTAGCCTCCCTGACTAAAGTCTCTCACTTCACCAATCCATTGTCCATTCAGCTATTAAATTAATCTTCTTATGCACAGGTCTGATCATACTTGGATTTTTATTAAAATTTCCTCCTTTTGAACTATTAGGTCTCTCAATGATTTTTCTTTATATTTCTTCATCACTTGCTTTCTGACTTCTCCCTGCTCTGATGCTGAGCTGCAAAGGTTCTTCATCTTTCTTTTCTCATTAGGGCCTTGGTGTTCAGCAGCTTAGGTTCTTGCCCTAAATAACCTCTAAAAGGACCAAAAGGGACCTAGGTAGATTTCAGCTCCCTTTTCTTCAAGCCCAGTATAGTCACTTATTCCAGCTCCCTGCCCCAGTTCTTTCCTTAGATTTCATACTTTCTTTTTCTGGGCTGAAGCAGCATCTACTATTTTTTTGCAGTGTTGGTGGAGGTTGTTCTGGACAGAACATCTGTAGTCTTGTATGTCCCTAGTTTAAGGGCTGTAAAAAGCAGCCTATTTCTTACCCACTTCTTCTCATGTGGCTGGGTAGAATCAGTGTATTCTGCTTGTTTCAGGTTGAGAAACAGTGGGGTGAAGTATGTTAGAAAATCTGCAGCAGGACAGGGCCTCATTGTGGTTGTCAGACATAGGACTTTGGGTCAGTTTGTGCATCCCTGCCAGAAGCGTGGTGAGATAGAGGTGGTCAGTGACTGCTCTGTGGATTAACATTCTTTGGTGCTAATTCATAAGGATTTTGACCTTATTAGTGTTATCTTGGTTTTGTCCTTGAGATTCATCAGCAATTGTTCTATATCAGGCCCGTAATTCTCATTTTATTTTTCTTAAGAGTTATTGGGGACTGGTAAAAGTGTCTAGCTTGTCATCTTATTGGTTCTGTCACCTAGAAGTTCTAAATTCAATTCAATTTCACAAACCTTTGTTAAGTGTTTGCCATATGCCAGTCACGGAACACAAAACTAGGAATGCAAAGGCAAAAATGGAGCTGAGGAAGCAAGAATTCCAGGCATGGTGGACAGCTTATTCAAGGGCATTTAAGTAGTTAATGGAATGTCTTCTACAGAAAATCATTTCAGTCAGTGTGACGGAATTGTAGAATATGTGAAGAGAATGAATATGGCATTGATATGGAAAAATAGTTTGGAGCCAAGATTGTGAAGGACTTTGAATACCAAACAGAAGAGTTTGCATTTTGTCATACAGGTAACAGGAAGCCCCTGAAATTTCTTGAGTCAGTCCTGGTCCTTCTTATGAATATCAATTTGGCATCTCTGTGAAAATTGAGAAAAAAGGACCCATAGAAGGACAACCAATTAGGAGGCTATTGTACTAGTGTAAATGAGAGAAATTAGGAGGTCTTGCCTAGGTTGGTGGGCATATAAATAGAGAAAAGTACACTTATGCTTACTCAGGTTCACAGATTCAACATCACATTCCACTCCTCTCACTCATGCTGTAAATCTAATCAGACAACAAATGCTGTTTGTATTGTCCATAACAACTCTTTTTTTCTCTTTTCAACAAATGCTTTATTAACTTCTGGTTTACATTATTCATTTCCACCAGATTTTGAGTTACAATTTTTTTCCCCATTTTCCCCCTACCCACCATCCCAGAATAGCAGTCCCAGAAGATATCCTCTCATCCAATCTGTTCTCTCTCCCATATCTTCTCCCATATCCCCTTTGACTTTTCCATTAGAGTAAGGTGGATCTCTGTGCCCCAATGCCTGCACATTATTTTCATACTGAGAAAGGTTTCGTCAGTCACAGTTATTGTTTTTCCATGTAGGAATGTAAATAGGTCAACTTTGATAAGTTCCTTTTGATTTCTTTTCCCTGATTACCTTCTCAGGCATCTCTTACTTCTTGTGTCTGGATGTCAAATTTTCTATTCAACTCTGGTTTTTTCCTCAAGAATGCTTGAAAGTCCTCTATTCCACTGAATGACCATATTTTCCCCTGAAACAAAATACCCAGTTTTGCTGGGTAGGTGACCCTTGGGTTCATTCCCAGTTCTTTTGCCCTCTGGAATATCATAGTCCATGCCCTTGATCCCTCAGTGTAGAAGCTGCCAGGTCCTGGGCTATTCTGATTGTGTTTCCACAATATTGAAATTGTTTCTTCCTGGCTGCTTGTAGTATTTTCTCCTTGATCTGGGGATTCTGGAACCTGGCTATAATATTCCTGGGCGTTTTCTTTTTGGGATCTTTTTCAGGAGGTGATTGGTGGATTCTTTCAACCTCTATTTTGCCCTCTGGGTCTAAAACATCAGGGCAGTTTTTTTTTAAAAGCAATTGGGGTTAAGTAACTTGCTCAAGGTTACACGGCTAGTCATTATTTATGCGTGGGTGCTCATTTTCTGAGGCCAGATCTGATCTCAGGTCATCCCAACTCCGAGGCCGGCGCTCTTACTCACTGCACCACCTAGCCGCCCCTTTAGGGCAATTGGGGTTAAGTAACTTGCCCAAGGTTACACGGCTAGGTTTTTTTTGTTTGTATGGATTAAGTGTCAGAGGCCGGCTCCGAACTCAGGTCCTTCTGATTCCAGGGCCAGCACTCTATTCACTGTGCCACCTAGCCGCCCCAAGGGCAATTTTCTTTGAGAATTTCTTGAAGGGTGATTTCTAGGTTCTTTCTTTGTTCATGGCTTTCAGGTAGTCCAATAATTTTTAAATTATCTCTCCTGGATCTATTTTCCAGGTCAGTGGTTTTTTCCATGAGATATTTCACATTGCCTTCTATTATTTCATTTGTTTGGATCTGCTTAACAGCATCTTGATTTCTCATAAAGTCATTAGCTTCCATTTGCTCCAGTCTAACTCTGAAGGAATGAATCTCCTCAGTGAGCTTTTGAGATTCTTTTTCCATCTGGCAAATTCGGCTTTTTAAGGCATTCTTCTCCTCATTGCCCTTTTGGGCCTCCTTTGCCATTTGAGTTAGTCTATTTTTTAAGGTGATATTTTCCTCAGTCAGGCTGTTGACTCTTATTTCATACTTTTCCTGCATCCTTCTCGTTTCTCTTCCCAATTTTTCCTCCACTTCTCTTATTTGATTTTTAAAGTCCTTCTTAGGTCCTCTATGGCCTGTAACCCACTCATATTTTCCTTTGGGGCTTTTGGAGCAGGATTTCTGAACTCACAGTCCTCCTCCCGTTCTATGCTTCGATCCTCTTTGCCCCCAAAATAGGAGTCTAATGTTGCATTTTTCTGTTTATTTTGTTTCCTTTGCTTTGGCATGTTGCCACTTAATTACTTGACTTTTGAGCTTGTTGCCACAGTAGGATTCTGCCACCAGACAGGGGAGCTTCCGTCCCAATGTTGGGGTCTTCACAACTTCCGGTTCTGGCAAGCTGGATGCCCACCCCAGGATCTCCACCCCAGACCACAATCCAGATCCAGGGAGGTTAAAGCAAGAGCGATTACCCCCCAAGACTGATCGCTGGATCTCCCTACAGTTTACAGGCCAGGAGCTGGAGCTGCCACTGAAATTGCAAAATGGCATGTCTCCTCAGCAGCTTCTGGCCCCTAGGGGAGGAAGCCAACACATTCCCCAAATACTGGTCCCAAAGTCCATAGGGCACTAACTTCTCACTTTGTCCTAGGCATATCTGTATTGATAATTCTGGAATTGCCACAGCTGCTGTTGTTCTGGGGTCCCTCCAACAGGCTGCTGGCCCGGTCTCCCTGGGGCTAAAACCTCGGCTCACCCGGACCTGGGCTTGCCTCTCCGTCCTCGCCTCTCCGGTGCACTGGGCTGTTGGCTCCCAGAGTGCTGCACTGGCCCTTCTTGCAGGGCTGCTGGGCTGTCCTTAGTAGGAGGTTAGCTTCTCTGTTTCGTTCTGTGGGTGCTAGGGCTCCAGAAGTTGTTCAGAGTCCCCTTTTACATGGTTTGGAGGTAATCTGGGAAGAGAGCACCTTGGAAGTGCTGTTTCTACTCTGACATCTTGGATCCGCACCCATAACAGCTCTCATCTATCCTTTCTTTCTTTCTATTGGGTCTTTCTATTCTTTCTTTGTACTCACACTGAAGTCGCCCTAGTTCAAGGTCTTATCACTTCTTACCTGGATTATTGTGATGGCTTCCTAATTGTCCTTGCCTCAGGTCTCATTCTGCTCCAATCCATTCTCATAACTGCCAAAGTGATTTTCCCAAGGCACAAGTCTGAACATATCACTCCCATACTCGATAAAATCCAGTGGGTTCCCTATTAAGTCCATCATCAAATACAAGCTCCTATGTTTGACATTTTAAAAGTCCTTTACAACCTGGTTTAAACCTACCCTTTCAGTCTTATTACACTTGTTCTCTTTCATGCACTCTATGGTCCAACCAAACTGGCCTTCTTATTGTTTCTCATACGATACTTCATCTCCCAATGCACTGTTGTCCCCCATACCTAGAATATAATTTCTACTTTCTACTTAATAGAATCCCAACTTTTGGTCAGGACTTAGCTCATATTTACATTGGGAATTCTTAACTTTTTTGTGTGTTATTGACTGGCCCCTTTGGAAGTCTGGTGAAGCTTATGGATTCTTCCTCAGAATAATGGTTGGTTATTTTTGTTGTTGTTGTTGTTGTTTTTTTGAAAGGGGGAGGGCAGAGCAATTGGGGTTAAGTGACTTGCCCAAGGAAGGTCACATGGCTAGTAAATGTTAAGAGTCTGAGGCCAGATTTTAACTCAGGTCCTCCTGACTCCAGGACCAGTGCTCTATTCACTGCACCACCTAGCCACTCCAGAATAATGTATTTAAATGCATAAAATAAAATACAGCAAATTAAAAAGGAAATCAAATATATTGAAATAGTTATCAAAACTTTGAAAGCAATAAATGGAATCTAGGTTAAGAACCTGTAATTTTTCTTGATCCTCTCCGGCTGTTACTTCCTCCTACTAAAAATTATCTTGAAACATACATATATGTACAAACATGTACACATGTATGTACACATATATATGATACATGTAGGTGTACATATACATATGTGTGTCTATCTACTTACATTACATATATATGTGTGTACATATATATGTATATATATATGTATGTATGTATGTATGTATGTATATTCTTCTGTTGGAAGATGCTCCTTGAGGGCAAGGGCAAGGTCTGTTTCATTTTTGCCTTTGTGTCCCTATTACCTAATGCAATGCCTAACACATGGTAGCAACAAGCAAATAAATGCTTGTTGGTTGATTGATTGAGTTGGTTCAGAGATATTGTGAAGATAGAGTATACTGATTGTTTAAAGGGATTAAATGAGAGTAAAGAGTAAAGGATGACTGCAAGATTAAGGATCTGGGTGACTGAAAGAATTACAGACAGAAATAGGGATTTACAGACAGTAGAGGGGTTTCAGTAGGAAGCTAATGAGCTCAGTTTGGATATGTTGAGTTTGAGATATCTATAAGACATCAAGGTGTCCATAAGGCAGTTGGTGGCAAGGGAGCAAAGGTTAGGAGGCAGATAAAGGCTGAATATATAAACTTGGTAGTCATCTGCAAAGAGATACTAATCAAATCCATAGGAGCTGATAAGGTTACTAAGAAATTAAGTTTAGAAAGAGAAGAAGTCACAGGACAGAGTCCTGGGACATACCTATGATTAGGGGACAGATAAGGAATGATGATCAAGCTATAGAGACTAAGAAGTAGCTTAGACAGGTAATTGCAGGAGTACCAAGAGTGTTTTGAAAATCCAAGGAAAAGAAATTATATCAGAAATGGGAGTAGTTAATATTGCAAAATGTTGCAGAGTCATCAGGTTATAGGAGAGCAATTAGACTTGGCAACAAAGAGATTATAGGCAACTCTGGAGAAAGAGATCTTATTTGATTGATGATGTCAGCAGCCATATTGCAGTGTTTTATTGTCAGGTGAGAAAGTGGAGGCAATGAGAATAACAGCTTTGATCCCCACCCACCACCTCATAGAAGATTGTCTGTGGAAGAAAGGAGAGTAGCAGAATAATAGAAAGATGATTAAGTGGTCAAATGAAGATTTTTGAAGCATGGAGGAAATATGGATATGCTTATAGTCAGCAGCAAAGGAGCTAGTAGGTAGATTGATGGTTAGAAAGAGAGAGGGAATAATTGAAGGAACAATGTCCTGAAGATGAATGGGAATGAAGTCAAGGGAATAAGTAAAGTAAATAAGTAAAAGTAATTGCATTGATAAAGAGCAGAGTTATTTCTGCCTCGAAGTAGGAGAGAATAAGTGATGATATTGAGAGAATTTGAGATATAGAATTGGGTAGAAAAGAGTGGGCCAATGGTGGATGGATTAAATTTTCTTATTAAAGTATTAAGCGTTAAAGTATTAAAGTTATTCTCGGTTGGTGGGGGAAAGGGGTCAGTGGAGGTGGCTTGAGAAGCATATTGAAACAGGTAATCAGGGCAGTGTAATAAGAAGTCAATCAGGAAGGAGTAAAGGGTTTGGTGGCTAGTTGTGAAAATTCAACTGAGATTAAATAACATTTGTATTTCCTCATTTGGCCAAAGTTGACAGCTACTGGAAGCCCATAGATAAAAACAAAACTTTCAATGGACAGAAATGGCCTTCAGTCTAAGGAATTCATACCAATATATTTTGTTAATTTCTTTCTTAAACATTTACAAGCTGTTGTGTTTCCCTAACCAAAACCATAGGTCAATACACAGTGACATAATCACTTCCACCCTCAATGGTGAAGAAACATTATGTGCAGGTGTAATGACCCACAAGTAGAAATTATCTGGAATGGGCCCATCAATTTTGTCAAAATAAGTACCATTCATAACTAAATGAAAAGTCAGCATACTTGGAATGAATTGTACTAGTGATAAATCCTCATAATTTTTCTGCAAGAAAGATAAATACAATCTAAAACCCAATTGAAGGAACTTTTTAGAATCTTAAAGTTGATAAACTAAAAAGAAAGAATGCAAAAATAGGTAGCCCTTGGGTAGGGTAATCATTCTGCTTTCCTAAAGTCTGAGTTAGCAGTCCTAATGATTTTGAATGATATTCAGTGTTTGTCTCTGTTACCCAGCATAGGTCACGGTGGAGGACAGGTTGAATGAGGAGCACTTTTCAGAATTGATTATGCCTATCTTTGCCCAACGGGGCTGGCCCAGGGCCTGTCTTTCTTCTGAGATCTTCACCCTCCTCCATATCTCTCCCTTAGGTCAAAGCTCGGACTTTAGAGAAATTCAAAGGCTTTTGGTACAATTCAACCTGTCTTCTTAGAGTCAATGTGATTGGCTCATAAGAGTTTTAATTTAGGGCATTAGTGTCAAACTCAATAATGGGCCATTACACTATACATTAGGATCTCTACAGACTGAATATTGACTTAGTTTGGCTGCATGTGGCCATCAAATGTATGTTTGATACTTTTGATCTAGGGCAAAAGTCCCAGTTCCCCATGACTTCCTTTATCTGAAAAGTTTAGAAAGCTTAAAAATAGAGAAAATAGATGAAATTCATAAAATGCATTGACCATGCAGGCAATCTATTGATTACTAAGCAGGAAGGATGTTCTTTTAGTCAGTTGAGTTTGATGACCAGTTATCCACAGATCTCTCTCCTACCTTCCCCTAACCCCTTCCTCATTATACTCTATATAACAAAAGCTTCAATTCAGGATACAATTAAAATTATATTATATTTAAGTTAAAACTTAAATAACTAGTAAATATAGTCTAAAAACAGCAGAGAACACTTATTAATGAACCATGCTGCCCACTGAACATAGCAATAAGACAGAAGGGAGAAACAGACAATAGATTAAAGTCATTATTCCTTCTCTTTCTCTGAGTAATTATAATTCAGTTACTCTCTATTGGATTCTCTTGATAAGCTGAGCTGGGAGCCAGGGAAAATTAAAAAAAAAAAACAATAGCTGCTACAATGCTTAGATTCAGTCTCCCAGAAAATATCTGCCACCTACTGCTGCTACTGCTGCTCCTGCCATCACTTTCTCCAACCCTTGCTCCTCAAGTTGTTCTCTACAGGAATTAGGAAATTACTGAAGACATAGAAAAGCTCGACGTTCCATTTCCATTCCTATAAAAAAAAATTCTTCTCTTCCAGAGGGCAATATATTACTTCCAGGGAAGTAATATAACTCCCTGTATAAGGCAGCCAGTCCAAACCTTGTCAAAATAACGATTGCATCTGCATTTGATTCTTGCTGATTGGTCTATTTCTAGACAGGCTTGTCTTTATAACCTTTCTTTTCCCTACTTTGGGCTATGAGGAAATGAATCATTCTGCTTATTGGACCTGTTTTTCTGTGTAGGCATTTTATATATAGAAATGCTTTCCTAGAAAATTAGTATTTTGTGGAGATTGGTTATTTTGAATATAAGGTTGTTGAATGAATGAAAACATGTTTAATAATAAAAATAATAGCATTTATATAATGCTTTAAAGTTGCAAGGCATTTTATAAATATTATCTCATTTTGTCCTTACAACAACCCTGGCAAGTAGGTGCTATTATTATCTCCATATTACAGATGAGGAAACTGGGGAAGGCAGTGGTTAAGTGATTTGCCCAGGGTAACATAACCAGTAAGTGTCTGAGATCATACATGAATTCAAGTCTGCTTCATGCCAGGCCTAGGTCTTATTATGTGCTATGCATTGATGAAACAAATAGAAAAAGCAAGACAGCTCACTTAAATATAAGAAGATATCATCTATGGAGGTTTCAGCTATAAGGAGGTTGGGAAGGCCCAGAAGTCTTAAAGTTTCATTGAAAAATCTGATTGCATTGCACAGAGGTGTGGAGGGCATAGAAGCAAGATGCACTGGAAAGCCTGGAAGTCCTTGGAAAGCAGTGGTGGATCACATATTTAGGCCTAGTAATCTTTCATTTTACCAGAAAGATTGTGATAGGTGACTTGCTGGTCTTTCATGCTCTTAGAGGGTATCCCCATCATGATTCCAAGGGAACAAGTCCATTACCATTTGGAAACAGGGATAAAGCCAAATGGGTCTTGAATTAATGAATTTAACTTTATCTGACTTGGATAAGATGCTGTTTTTTTGATAATTTGTCTTCATGCTTTTTATATGAAATGGTGCTCACAGATACTCACATAATGTTTTTCAATAAACTATTTTAGCAAAGATAAGTTTCATAGATGAGTTTCATTTCACCAAAAAGAGGAAGAAATACTTTTGTGTAGCTAGACTTAAGTTCTGTCAGTTACTACCCGCCCAACCACCCACTAGCCTGCCCTTGGGACTTCCCACTGCTGCAAGAACACAAATCAAAATTAGACACCAAGAACTATTTCCATGTGGGCAGTTACAAAAAGAGGACCAACATACTGAATAACTTGAATTTCATTTTTTGTTTTATTAGCAAAAAATCAACTCTAGGAAGGCTTGCAAACAAAAAGAATAACTAAACGTTCTCTCCATGGTCAACTGTTATGTTTCTGCGGTGCCTCAGGAGCCGTTAGACTGGAAAAGGTAAGAAAAAAGGAAGAAACATGATGTTATTGTGACAATTACCATCTTTTTCTCACCCACTTTTTTAAAGTACTTGCTTAGTATAACTTAGATCCAGGCCTTTGATAATGAGAGGCAGTATGGTACTCAGGAAAGACCTCTGAGTTTAGAGTCAAAGGATTCAAGTCCCACATCTGATAGTTCCTATGTAATCTTTGCAAATCACTTAAGCTCCTTGGGCCTGTGTTTCTCATCTGTGAAATGAGCGGGTTGGACTAGATAGTTGTTAAGGTCTTTAAGGGCTATAAAACTATGACCTGATTACTTTTAAGAGGTTTCTTATACTTTCTCAGGCAAATATAAACTAAAGGGTGGTGGTAGATCAAACATTTATACATACCATTAGAGCAATGAAGGCAAATTAGACCAAACATCCTTTAAAAAAATCTTAAGCCATGCACATGTTGTGTATTTCCAAAGTCCTTAGCCATAGTTTTCTATATGATGTGTTTTGGGGAAAGGAGAAGTTGGGAAAGGACTTAAGTAATCATTAGGCTTACTCAATCTTATTTTCCTTTGTATTTGTGTTAATCTGACTTAGCTCTCCAAATTTACCATAAAATCATTCTAAATGGAATGGTTTAGTGCCACAGACAATTTATGAAGTACTGACTGTGCAGTAATTTCCTGTGGTCCTGTATGTCTACATATGACTTTTAAAAAGGTCTGCAAATTCAAGCAAGGATTGTACATAGACTTTGATTTTGGTTTAAGGAACAACATTTTAGTTAAGAGGAACCAGAAAGAGCATCGAACTGAAAGTCAGGAGATCTGACGTCTACTCCTGCTTCTCTGACACTAGTTAACTGAATCTGTTCAGAGAGGGGACATTAGACTATCTCTAAAGGCCTTTCCAGTTCTACCATTCTGTAATTTAGTGATCAATCACATCATGCATACAGCAAATTCTAAACTACTGTGATTTTTAATAGAATGTACATAACATTGAGATTATGGTATAGGCTAAAGTACAAGGTACCACAATATAATTTTGTGTTGAACAGAATGTATTTAAGTGAATGTAATCTGTTGTGATAATGCTTATTTATTTAGTAAGACATATGTCCATAGTCATAGTTATCTGGGTATTTTGAGGCTGGAGTAAGAAAAACAAGTGCTTAAATTACTAACCTAACTTTAAAAAAATGGGTTTATATATGTACAGGTCGATGTATTTGTGATTTGGCTAAACAACTTAAACTTGATTTTTCATTTTCCACATTATATATGTATTTGTGCATAGTCTTACCCTTCTTGGAGTTAGTGTTTGTTTTTTTTTTTTTATTTGTACAGAAGCTATTGCATAAAAATCAGTCTAATGCCTTCAAGTCTAAGAATCCTTAGCCAAATTAAAAGGTGTTTGAAATTAATGTAAAAATGTCATTCATGAAAGCTCTAAATGTTCATTTGTGGATGCATCAATTTATTGAACCAATTTTATTCCTTCAAAGTAAAAAAAATATGTGATTGAATAAAAGTCATCATATCAACTTTAGCTGCATAAATGGTGAAGGTTGAACATTTGAAATAATTTTATTTGTATATTTGAATTTGAATCTCCATGGGTGTTTGCAATTAGGTATAGATTTTGGATACCTATTTCCTTCAAAAAGCAGATGGCATGGTTAATTGAAACATTATATAAAATTTTTCCTTGACATCATATTTGATCAGAATATGGTCAGAAATGAATTCATGACCATGCTTTTTTTATTTTTTGAGAAACTAAAACAAAAAAAAATAACAAGAATGATCATTCTCAGGATGAAAGCCACAAGAAAAGCCAACAAGGTTTCTGCGCAAACTTATTTTACCTCTCTTCTATCCACATTGATTTTGTCCTCAAAACATCACCATAATCTCAGTAGAGTACCCCTTAATATAAATTAGAGGTATCTTACATCTATTCTAAAAACTTTTCAAATTTTTAGACTCTAAATATTAAAATGAAAATAAATATTACTTGTACACAGAAGCCCTTATATTTGGCCTCATATTCCTTTTATTTATCTTTTATCAAATCTACTTGTATTCCCAAAGCTTCCCTTAAGTACCTAGTTCTACTCAAAACTCACCTCTTCCTCCTTCTCAGCAAGTGACCTTGCCTCCTATTTTACTGAGATCATTTAATATAATACGCTCTTTTGATTTTCTTCTACTGTTTTTTTACATCCATTCTTTTTTCTTCCCTTCCCATTTTAGAGGGGGGAAAAGTACTCTTCTTGCTGATATTGGTTTTGTCCCTTTTTATTCTCTATGATGCAATTGATACATTAGTCATCATTTGTTTTTAGACTCTCTTTGTTTCCTTCATCCCCTTAGCTCAGAAACATGCTATCATCTTATCTTTCTTCCCTTTTATTATCAAAGTTCTAGAAATGATAGTTTGCCTCCATTTCTTCCTTGTCTATTTGCTCTTCATATCCTTGCTATTTGGCTAATTTTCTTACCACTTCACTGAAACAGCTCTCCAAGATTCTAAACCACCTCTTCATTGTCAAATTTAATGGTTATTCCTCAGTTCTCATACTTTTCCACAGAGCTAGATCTTTGACACTACTAAATGTTTGTCATCTATCAAGCTCTTTTTCTTGGGCTTCTTTCAAGATTCTCCTTTGATTCATTAATAACTCTCTGGGTTTTTACTCTGCCGGTTGACCCTCTGGAGTTGACTTCTAATCAACCATTCTTGCAATGTTGTATACTCTTTTTATTCAGGTATTCTGTGCTCCTGCCAAAGTAGACCATTAGTTACATTCTTTTCTTTCCTATGTGCCTTTGTTCATGCTGTCCCCAAGTTTAAAATGAATTAATATTCTAATCATTTCAACATTTTTGAAATTCTTTCCTCAAAACCCATCTCAGGTGTGATTTATTCTATGGAACCTTTTCTGTTTCCTCTTCCTCATACCCCCTCCAAAAGTGATCATGCTCTCCTCAATCTTTTCCCAACATTTTAATAAATCTCTCTTTTACATTTATATATTGCCTTGTATCAAAGTTGTTTTCTGCATGTTTTATCTGCTTTCCTATTAGATTATAAATTCCTTGATGGTAGGGGCAGTGTTTTATGTTATCTTATAGAAAGGATGGAGAGATTTCTGTGTGGGAAGTTAGAAAGTTTCAGTACTGGTTGAAAGACCAGGGTAACATAGTGTGGTACAGTGGAAAGGCCATTGGTTCTAGAATGAGAAGATTTAGGTCCAAATCTTCCTTCCGTCATCTGGGGCAATTAACTTTACCTTTCTGGGCTTCTGTTTCCTCATCTGTAAAATGAGACGGTTGGATTAGATAACCACTAAGTCTTTTTTCAGCTCTTGACCTCTGGTCAAGGGTTGATGATCTTTTATTAGTTCCTTCAGTTGTGTCTGACTCTTCGTGACCCCATTTAGGATTATCTTGGCAAATTGGTTTGCCATTTCCTTCTTCAGTTCATTTTATAGATGAGGAAACAGAGGCAAAAAGGGGTTCAGTGACTGGCCCAGGTTCACACAGCTAGTAAGTGGCTGAGGCCAGTTTTGAACTCAAGAAGGTGAGCCTTCCTGCCTGGCACTCTATCCACTGTGCTACCTAGCTGTTCTATATGGTATATGGTATACCCACTCATTAATGTATTGATGTCAAGTTGGATGGAGGTCTTGAGCAGCATACCTCAGGATATGTCCTTGCCTCTATTCTATTCAACATTTTTAAATCAATAATTATGATGAGTAATGTTATGCCTCTTAAACTGGCAAATTATGCAAATCTAGTTAACTAACACATTGGATGACAGTATTCACAGATTCCAGTACTTTAAAATGACAGGTAGGATCTAATAAGACATTTCATAGAGATAAATGTAACAGCTTATACTTGTGAAGTTGATTTTTCTCACATGAGTCCACGTGTATATAGTTGAATGGAGGGCAGGGTTCAGTGTACTGAAAAATGAATATAAATCAACAGTGTGATATGAGAGCTAAAACAGCTAAACCTATCTTGAGGTACATTAAGAGGGACATAGGGTTCGGAAGAGGGAAATGGTATCCCACCTTTCCTGCTCAGATCAGCTGTAGAATCAATCGATCAATCAATAAACATTTAGAATAGTGAGTTAGGCTTCGGGTGCCACGTTTTAAGAATGATGTTGACAAGTGGAAACATATCCAGAGGTGAGAAGCAAGATGCTGAGGGAGAAACCAGGAAGTGCATGGTATTTGAAGATCAGCTGAAGAAAGTAAGGATGTTTAGCCAAAAGAGAAACCTTAAGAGGATTGAAACAATTGTTTTGTTTTATCATTTATCAGCAGTGTTCTACTTTTCATTACCCCAGTGGGTTTCTTGGCAAAGATACTGGAGTGGTTTGCCATTTCCTTCTCTAGCTAATTTTACAGATGAGGAAACAGAGGTAAACATGGTTAAGTGACTTGCCCAGGGTGACACAGTCTGTGAGGCTGGATTTGAACTCAGGTCTTCCTGACTCCAGACCTGGCACTCTATCCACTGTGCCAACTAGCTGCCTTAAAGTACTTAGAAGAGCCTCACAGGAAGGGAGCATCAGATGTTTTCTGTTTGTTCCTAAGTATAGGGAAGTGGAAGTGGCAGAGAAATGTATTTTAGTTCAATTTAAGGAAGAACTTCCTACCAATTATGGCTGTACAAAAAGCAGAAGAGATCACTTTGGAAGTTTGGTCCCCGTCACTGGAGATCTTTTAGAGATCACACAATCACTTAACAGAAATATTTTAGAGGGGATTTAGGTACAGATCTGACTAGATGATTTCTAAAATAATTTTCAACTCTAAGACCTATGGTTCTTATTTCAAATCTGTATGTCCATCACCTAACATGTGCTTGCCTAGCTAGTGTTTGCTTGCCTAGCTGTTTAAACTGAGTAATGACTTTCTAGCTTACATGGCTAAGCATTACTATTGAGCAACGATAGCTAATGTATTTAATCTCCTTGGCCTCGACTCTCACAAAGTTGCATCTTTCCAACGGTTCAGGAGTTAATTAAAAATATTAAGGAATTATGTACTTGACTTTTCCTTTGGTCAATTAAGAGTACTGTTCTGTGAAGGATAGACTTATTATTCAAACTGTAGGAGTCTCTTAACTCCTTAGGAGATTGTCAATGCCAGCTGGGTGAAGGTGGTTGTAGCTCTTCAGTATGAATAAATCATCTGAACTCTTTCCCACAGGAGGTCTACCCCTCAAACTATGAATCTATCTATTGCTCCATCAGTTATAATAATGTACTTTTGGGTAATTCAAAGGGCCTCCCTGCCTCTAGGCTCCCCAGCAAGCTCCCCTAGGGTCTAAGTATTTTGTGAGATAAAATCCATTCTAAACAATAGCTCATGCACTGCCACCATTATATTTTTACTTTTATCAGTCATCCAAACAATATAGTCAGTTCATAACAAAGACATTTTGGTTAAATAGCAAAGTAGGTGAAGTAACAATATAATATTCTTTTATCTTATAACTTTTTGAGTGACTCCTTTTGAAATATATTTCCTTCTCTCTCCCTCTCTCTCTCTCTCTCTCTCTCTCTCTCTCTCTCTCTCTCTCTCTGTTTCTCTCTCTTTTGAAAATGGTTAATGTAGATATTTATTTTGTATTATACATATTTGTGATAGGTTTTGTTTTTCTAGTCTTCTCAAGGCTGGGGAGTGAAAGAGGAAAGGGATATAATTCAGAATTGCAAATAAAAATAAAATTGGATTAATTTTTTTTTAATGAAAGCAAGTGAATCATTAACTTAGAATTACTGTTGTGAAACTATAACAAATCATTCACCCTTTTTCTTTGCCCAAGCCAACTAGGGGCAAATTTAGGACATTGTTTGGGTGTTTTTTCTTGGCAGTTACTTGACTCAATTCTTTTTTTTTTTTCTTTTTGGAGGGCAATTGGGGTTAAGTAACTTGCCCAAGGTCACACAGCTAGGTTTTTGTTTGTGTGTGCATTGTGTCTGAGGCTGGATCTGAACTCAGGTCCTTCTGACTCCAGGGCTGATGCTGTACTCACTGCACCACCTAGCCACCCCTTGACTCAATTCTTAGTGCAATCAACTCATAAGGGAGAAGTCTAAAGGGAACCATTTTCTTTTCAAAAATATTTTTTATTCAAAAGTTAACAGGCTTCGAATAAAATAAGATTTTTCAAATATAAAGAATACCAAAAAGATCGTATATGAAATTGAAAATTATATATTACACACATTAATTGTAAAAAAAACCATCATGAGACTTAAAAAATACACACACTCATTGGGGAAAAAAAACATTTCATAGGAATTAAAAGTGTTTTACATGGAGAACATGTGATTCCACACACAAGGGATGCACACACAGGAAACATATGTGACTGGAACACATGTATTTATATCTCCAAGACTTAGCACAATTCCTGGCACATCATAAGTGCTTAATAAATATTTGTTTACCTTACACTTCCAGCACTGCAAAGTTACTGTTGTTTTCTACTAATTCAATCTCACTACTTTCTGCCATTCTCCCTCCCTCCAAGTGTTTGTCTGTGCTGATCCATAGCAACAACTGTTCATTGCTCTTTCTCCACCAAACATTGCTCTAATTCTCCCTATCAACTCCATCCACTTTCAGGGTAACCTGTCCAGGCACCTGTCAGATTTCTCCTATGGATGTTGTTGATAGAAAATAGGATATAAACTCCTTGAGGGCAGGCATGGTTTCATTTTGTCTCTGCCTAGCACAATGTCTCCCACATGTTAGGAACTTTTAAAAAAAAGTGTTGATTGACTGGTTTAGCTCTTTCACTAGCTCGTTTAGCCACTACTACCATCCACTGGGGACTCCTATTGGTTAATAAGTGTTTCTGCTGTAGAGAAGCTATGTTACTTTCTAGACTGCTCTCCATAGCCTGCCCTTCTTTAGTATTTCTGGGCATGTATAGACTCCTCAGCTAAGCTACTCTCTTCAGAGCCACTTCAAAATTCTACCTCTGATATTTACTACTTTTGTGAATGTTTGTCACCTGTGTGACTTTGGGCAAGGCAATTAACTTCTCTGGGTTATAGTTTTTTTTAATACAAAATGAAGGCATTGTATTAAATGGCCTCTGAGATTCCTTCCAACTCAAAATCTGTACTCCTAAGAACTACTGTAAGTTTTTGTAATTAGTGATTTTTTTCTTTTCTTATAAAGAAGGTAAAGGTTATATTCTATTAAAATTCTCAGCCAATGTCTATGAAACACTCTTCATAGTCCCCAGTCAGCCTTCTCAGCCAAACTACTCCAAAGCTTTCTTCTCCTCAGGCTGCCTGCATAAGAAATCAAGGCTGATATTAGGTCTGCCCTTTGAACTCTTTTTACAACTTTTTTTTTTCCTGAGAATCTTTTAACTGAATTGTTTTGGTTCCCCTGGGTCTTAGTTCACCTATTAACTAACTTGCAGACAGAAACACATTTTAGATTTTAAGACTTATCATACCCCCTTTCTGAGGTAAATTTCCTCAGGGCTCTATTTCATCAAACACAAAATGGTATTGTGGCAAAAAAAAAATAGTTTCAACCTCGACTCAGCAGGCAATCTGTTCTATATAAATAACAATTGCTAGCATTGAGGAATTCTGTCAGGCTTTGAACGTTGTCTCTCCCATGAAACATTATTGAAACATTCCTTCTTTCTCTTCTCTGCCTCTTAGTTTGGCTGACATCTTTCAAGTTTTAGATAAAGTCTTACCTTGTGCAAGAAGCTTTTCCCAGTCCTCCTTAATCTTTATTAAGATTATCCCCAATTATCCTGTATTTTTATCTTCTTTATACATAATTGTTTGAATGGTGCTGTACCCATTAGATGGTAAGCTCTTTGAAAACGGGAAGTCTTTTGCCTTTCTTTGTATTTCCATCTCTTAGTACAATATTTGGTATGTAGTATACATTTAAGAAATGCTAGGGTGGAGCCAAGATGGTAGAGTAAAAGCAGGGACCCACCTGAGCTTTCCTCCAAAGCTCTCCAAATACCTCTCAAAATGAATCTAAACAAATTCTAGAGCAGCAGAATCCATAAAAAGATGGAATGAAATAAATGTCTAGCCCAAAACAACTTAGAAGGTCGGTGAAGTTAATTGGTGTAACAGACCAGGGAAAACTGCCTTGATATTCTAGAACCACAAGGTAAAATAGAAATTGAAAGAATCTATTGATTATCTCCTGAACAAGATCCCAAAATGAAAACTGCCAGAAATATTATAGCCAAATTCCAGAGTTCCCAGGTCAAGGAAGAAAATATTGTAAACAGTCAGAAACAATTAAAGTATTGTGGAGCCATAGTCAGGATAACACAAGATTTAGCAGCTTTTATATTATAAGATCAGAGGGCTTCAAACATGATATTCCAGAGGCCAAAGGAGCTAGGATTATAACCAAGAATCACCTGTCCAGCAAAACTGAGTACAATCCTTCAGGGGCAAAAATGTATATCCAATGAGATTGAGGTCTTTCAAGTATTCTTGATGAAAAGACCAGAGCTGAATAGGAAATTTGACTTTCAAATACACGACCCAAGAGAAGCATAAAAAAGTAAACAGGAAAGGGAAATTATAAGGGACTTAATAAGGTTAAACTGTTAACATTCCTACATGGGAAGATGATATTTGTAACTCATAAGATCTTTCTCATTATTAGGGTGGTTAGAAGGATTATATATAGACAGAGGACATTGGTGTGAGTTGGATATGAAGGGATGATATCTAAAAATAAAATCAAGGGGTGAGAGAAGAATGTAGTGGGAGAAAGGGAAAAGGAGAGGTAGAATGAAGGTAAATTCTTTCACATAAAAGAGGTAAGAAAACGCCTTTATAGTGGAGGGGAAGAAGGGGGAGGTGAGGGGAGTGAGTGAACCTTACTCTTATCAGAATTGGCTCAAAGAGGGAATAACACACACAGGCAATTGGGTATAGAAATCTATCTTACCCTATAGTAAAGTAGAAAGGGGAAGGAGACAAGAGAAGGGAGGGCAGATTGGGGGAAGGGATAGTCAGAAGCAAAACACTTTTGAGGAGGGACAGGGTGAAGGGAGGGAGAGAATAGAATAAATTGGTCTAGGAGGAATAGGATGGAGGGAAATACAGTTAGCAATAGTACTGTGAAAAAAAATTAAATCAAGTTTCTTTGATAAAGGCCTAATTTCTCTAACTGTGTCAACTGTGTCAAATTTATAAAAATGAGAACCCTTCCCCAGTTGATAAACGATCAAAAGATATAATCAGTTTTCAGATGAAGTAATCAGTTATCTATAACTGTATGAAAAATATTCTAACTCACTTGATTAGAGAAATGCAAGTTAAAATAATTCTGAAGTACTACCTCAACCTATTAGATTGGTTAATAAGACAGAAAAGGAAAATGACAAATGTTGGAGGGGATGTAGGAAAAATGAGATGTTAATGCACTGTTGGTGGAGTTGTGGACTTATTCAACTATTCTATAAAGCAATTTGCAATACCACTACTAGATCTATATCCCCAAAGAGATCAGAAACTAAAAGGAAAAGGACCTATATGTACAAAAATATTCATAGCAACTCTTTTCTGGGGGCAAAGAATTAGAAATTGAGGGGATACTCATCAATTGGGGAATGACTGAACAAGTTGTGGTATGTAGTTATGATGAAATACTATTGTACTATAAGAAATGATGAGCAAGGTGCTCTCAGAAAAACCTGGAGAGACTAACATGGGCTGATACAAAGTGTAATATACTGTATACATAGTAACAGCAATATTGTAGTATGATCAGCTGTAAATGACTTAAGCTATTCTCAGTAATACAGTGATCCAAGACAACCCTGAAGGACTTATGATGAAAAATGCTATCCATCCCCAGTGAAATAACTGATGGTGTCTGAATTCGGATTGAAGAATATTTTTCACTTTTATTTTTCTTCTGTTTTTTGTCTGTTTTCTTTTACAACATGACCATTATGAATATATTTTGTATGACTACACATATATAACCTCAATGGGGTGGGGGCAGGGTGGGAGGAAGGGAGAGAATATGGAACTCAAAGTTTTTTAAAGACAAATGTTAGAAATTGTTTTTACATGTACTGTGTGAAAATTAAATGCTAAATAATAAATAAAAAAATGCTAGTTGACTGCCCCATTTCTCCCAAGCATCCTAACACATCCTAGTCTCACTCTGACCTCTCTATATCTATAAGAAATTAATTGCTTTATTGATCTTCCTTCTTATAGCTTTTCTTTTTGACTGCCTGGTCTTTGTGACAGAAACTGAGAGCCATAAGAATTAGTTCTCTGTTAAAAAAATAATTGGCAGTTAGGTGGCACAGAGGATAGAGTGCCAGGCCTTTATTCAGGAAGACTTATCTTCCTGAATTAAAATCTGGCTTCAGATACTATTCTATTTGCTTCAGTTTCCTCATCTGTAAAATGAACTGGAGAAGGAAATAGTAAGCCACCCCAGTATCTTTGCCAAGAAAACCCCAAAAGAGATCACAGTTAGACACAACTGAAATGATTGAAGAACAAACATAAGTATCATAGAACCACCAAATCTCAGAAAGGCCCTCAGGGACCATCTAGTTCAACCTATACTTGAATGAAAGTCTTCATTACAACTTACCTGACAAGCAATCATCTAGTTTTTGCTTGAAATTTTCTAGTGGGGGGTTACCCCTTTACCTGACAAGGCACTCCATTTTACTTTTGGATAGCTGTAATGATTAGGAAATATTACTTTAGTCAACATTAGATGTCACTGGGACCCTCCTGCTCTTAGTGATTCAGACATCTCAGGTACTGGACAAAATAGCAGGTTAACCTTGTAGTCTGATGCAGGCAAATTAAAAGTGCACAGTTCATATTAATTCTGCCCTTGGGGGGGTTAGTTATGAAACATATGAGCGACTAATGGTTATTTCCTCAGTTGGAGAAAGGTAGTCTCTAATAATAGGTTAGAGGTTGAGAAGTGCTGTCTTCATACTCATAATTCACACTTAGTGCAGTACCCTGGCACAAAGTAAGCTTAATCAATGTTAATAGACTGGTTGTCAAGCTCATGTGACATTATGCAAGCATAGATTGACCACAGAAAGTAATGAGAAAGAAAACTAGTTCTGTGACATAATTTATAGTAGAATTAAGAAACAGACTTAGAAGGGGGTGGCATTTGCCCTCAACCACAGTGGTGATCAGGAATAGTTCAGTTTGTGACTGGCTGCTATGGATCAGAGCAATGTACATTTCTTTAGTCATTCAGCATCATCTTGCTTTGGTTGATTGTGACTTGGGAAGAGAAAACGACATTTTAAGTCGATGTTTAAAACTGCCCCAACAGTCCCAGCTGTGCATAGACACATCTGTTGCAGCTGCTCAGCCCCTCCTCATGGCTGGCCATGGCTGCTTCTGCCACAGTGCTGACAGAAGGGACTTCTCTTTTTTCTAGTGGTACTTCTTGGTTAGCTAGATGGGCGCAAAACGATCAACCATAGTATGCTTGGTAAGGGTCTAAACTACTGCCCCCATAAGATCCTCAGCACAGCACAGCTCTGCTCTGCCCATCAATGGTAGTCTTAAAAATGCAATTAAGCAATTATGTGAAGCTGGGATTTACATTTTTTAAAAGCCTTCCCCTCCTTGCTTCTAGACCTACTCTTCTGGAACTAAGCAGAATATTTCTTGTCCCAAAGTAAAAACTTAGTAAATGCTTATTGACTCTTGACTCTTCCACAGAATGCATTTCATATACTAGAAGATAGCTGTCATCTTTTATTCTGGGTAAACATCTCTGGTTTGTTCAATTTATATTCATATTGCATGGACTCCATCCTGTTTCACTTCCTCCTTATTTTATCACTCCTATCATCTTTGTTGTTTAATCAAACTTTTAAATCTATTACAGGTTATTTTATGGGACATGATTTTAAGGTACAAAAATTTGGGGCTGTTGGCCAGGGGCAGAGAACATTTCATGAAATCTAAGAAGAGCATATCCAGTTCATCAGCAATCTTTCTAAAATGTGAAAGTCATGACTGACCACAATATTAGAGATATGGCCTTACCATGTCAAAGTACAGTTGAACAATCAATTCATTGATCCTAAAAGTTATTCTCTTAATGCAACCTATGATTATGGATATTTTATATTTTCTTCTGTTATTCATTTTTTACTTTGTTCTAATATTTCTTTTTCTTACAGAATTATTGAATTCTGATATCTCCATTATATTTTTCAGGGTATCTTCTATTGTCATAAGATTTTCCAACTGTCCTAAGCTATTTATTCTCTCTCTAACTTATTTTTCCATCTTTCTTATTTCCTTATTGTATCTCTTGCTTCATTTCTTCCAAGGTACTCTTATAGTTCTAGTATTTTCTCTGAGGCTTTACTTGAACTTGATGTGAAGTTACTCTATTCTTCTGGGATTGACCTCTTGGGTTTCTCTCAATCTTTAGTGTTTGACATTTTCTTCTATTTACTCATATCTCTAAAGCTAGTTTCTGGATTGGGATTTTGTGCTTGTTTTGGACTCTGTTCTCTCCTGTACTTTTGGATAAGGTAGCTAGATGCTACTTGGTCAATCCTGTCTTTCACCAGAATGCTGCTGCCTCTGCTGTAGAGAGCACAACTCGAATGGGCTGGCCATGTTGTTAGAATGCCAGATGTACTCTTGGCTAAAAGACTATTTTATCAACAACTCACACAGAGCAAGTACTCAAATAGTGGTCAAAGGAAGTGATACAAGACACCCTAAAGGTCTCTCTTAAGAACTTTGGAATTGATTGTGTAACATGGACACAGGACCACCCAATGTGGCTCTATGTGCTGGGCTCTATGAAGAAAGCAGAATTGAAGTAGCTCAAAAGAAATGCAAGATGCGTAAAAGTTAGAGAATCCACCCAAAATATTCACATGGACTATTTGTGCCTGCCCTGTGGTAGAGCAGTCCAAGCTCATATTGGTTTGATCAGCCACAGTTGGATGGATTGTAAATTGACTCTAACATAGTGTTGTCATTTTGGTCCTCTTTGAGAATGAAGGACAACAACTAATCAACTAGCTTCCTCTACTGTTCTGGAGGAGGTAGCTAAGATAAGTCTTGACCCTTTTCAGAGATCTCTGGCTTCTAGTTCAGTGATCAGGTGGTTCACTCAGGTCTTAGTCATGTTTCTGTCTCTTCCTTGCACAAGAGGTGGTTCTGTTTGCTTTGGCCCTGACAGGCATCAACTGGACATTGTTGATTGTTCTGGAAGCAGGTCTATAATACACCAGATATTTTTCCTGAAATTCTTGGGCAGCACGTCTCCTAGGTATCAATCTGCTTGCGCCTACTGCTGTGACTTTGTCACTGGGTATCTAGAATTTGCATTTGTCTGGATGTTGTTCTGGCTATGTAGTGACTGTAGCTGAATTGCCTGGGTACTATGGCTTCTCCATCCCCTTGTTCTGTAGGCTTCTGAAAGTCTTCTTGTGTAGTATTCAACTACATAAGGAATGGCTGAGAGTCATTTCTCTCTCTTTTTAAAGAAGTCATTATTCCTTCTGGTACAGTTTTCAAACTTTAATAGAATATTTGCAGAAGATTCAGGCTCCTTTGTGTCCTTTTATGCCGTTGTCAACCTGAGATCAATATGGCCTAAGATTACTTTGGACATCTCAGCTGGCCTTATTGACTGAAATTGAGTTTTTGGTTCATTAACCCTTCTCTTCAACCCATTTCTTTATCAGATGAAATGCTGTCTTTGATTCCCCTATCTTATACTCTGTTGGATTTTTTGAAACCAAGGAAAAGACTTTATGTTTATTTCCATTAAATTCCATCTTATTTAATGATCCAGTGATCCAGACTGTCAAGATTTTTTTGAATTCTGACTCTATTATCCCTTCATAGTTTGTATTACCTATAAATCTGATGAGTATACAATCTTCGCTTTTATCCAAGTCATTGATAAAAATACCAAGCAATACAGGGCCAAACACAAATCCCTGGGTCGTTCCACTTCCTTCCAAGTTTTTGGAACTATAAATGACCACTATAAACTATAAATGACCACTCTTTGGGTCTGACCATTTGGAATCTACTTAATTATACTATCCTCTGACCAACATCTCGCTATCTTTTTATATAAGCATGGTACAAATTATTTTTTTTTAATTACTGAAATGAACACAGACTATATCTATGGAATTCTTCAAATCTAACAGTTTAGTAATTGTTTGCAATCCTGGGTTCACTAGCTTCAAGTCCCAGCTAAAATCTTGCCATCAAAAGGAAGCTTTCCTGATCCCTTAACGCTAGTGACATCTCTTTCTTGTCTACTACCATTTTATCCAGAATATATCTTGTTTATACATACTTGTTTACATGTTGTATTCCCCATTAGATTATGAGTTTCTTAAGAGTAGGGCTATCTTTTGCTTTTTTTTTTTACTATCTCCAGCATTTAGCATAGTACCTGGCACATAGTAAGCATAGTACCTAGCACATAGTAAGTACTTAACAAATGTTTATTAATTGACCAACTGAAATAAAATTGTTCTGGTATGACCTATTCTTGATGAAGCCATGATGGCTCTTGATGATCACTTCTTATCTTTCTAGATTCCTTTAATATAAAACATTCTTAATATCCTTTAATATAAATAAAATAATCCTTTAATATAAAACATTCTTAAATTCTTAAATTTCACTAGACTTTGAGATCATTGACCTACATTTTGCAAGGCTCCATTGTCTTCCAATAAAAATTGTGTTATGTAAAAGATATGTATATCTCTCCTATTACATAATACCATTACAATATTATAACTCATTCTTTTAATATCACAGTACTAACAGCATTAATCATAAAGCAAGCTTCTCTTTCTTTTATTACTCATATACTCTCTGTTATCTAGCCCAACTTTTAAATCAATTATAGTAGACTTTATGGGCCATGGTTTAAGATACAAGAATTTTGGGCTCTTGGCCAGGAACAGAGTGCCTCTCATGAGACCCAGAAAGAATGCATTTTCCTGAAGACTTGCTGATCTCATCAAGAGGACTTTAAACTGACCATGAAGAGGCAGAGAAAAAACTGACCATCTATAATTGGTAAACTGAATATCATAGAGATGATGATAGAGAAATGGGACTTAGAGATGAAAGACATTTTGGAGATAATCCAATCCAACCCCTTCAATCTCAGGCAAAGAAACTGAAGTCTATAGAGGTGAAATTACATTCCTAAAATTATGTAGGATATAATTAGCATAAAAAGGATATGAACCCAAATTCTCTGACTCCACATCCAATAATAATTGTAATTACAATTACAAATGCCTAGAATTTATGAAGTATTTTCAGGTTTACAAAATACTTTACATCTGTTATCTTATTTGATTATTAATCCTGGGAGGAAGGTACCATAATTATTCCCACTTTACATATGAGGAAAGTGAGGCATACAGATATTAAGTGACTTGTTCAGGGTCACACAGTTAGTAAGTATCACAGGTTGGATGTGAGTTTCTTGAAAGTAGGAACTGTCTCTAGCCTTTCTTTATATCCCCGGTACTTAGAACAGTGGACTCTTATAAAATGTTTATTGACTGAATAAGTCACTGAATAAGTCACAAGTCCAATACTCTATCCATTTTGCTACCAAACTGCCAATGTCTGTGCCAGCACACTTGGTACTATACCATATCTTCCTCTGCCAGGCTGTGTGCCAGCAGTTATGACACATGAAGTTGCCATGACAGGAAAGATGCCCTATAATCTTCAGGACATAATTAAAGAGAAAATGGGTTGTAATCTTAATCATGGCCTTAGTTATTTTTATAGAGCATATTAGTAGTTAATAAATGTTAACACAAGTAAGTAAAATGACCTCATAGGTATCATTAACCCGTGACAAGATGTCACTTATAATGGGAAAATGGCAATGGATGGGCATAAGCTTGTTCAAAAAACAGTAGATTATGGGCAGCTAGGTGGTTCAGTGAATAGAGCACTGGCCCTGGAGTCAGGAGTACCTGAGTTCAAATCCAGCCCAGACACTTAACACAAAACTAGCCATGTGACCTTGGACTTAATCCCAATTGCCCCTCCAAAAAGAAAAAAAAAGGAGAAAAAACCAATAGATTAACTAGTTGGGGCAATGGCGGGAAAGAAAGAGAGAGAGAGAGAGAGAGAGAGAGAGAGAGAGAAAGCAATATGAAAAATGTCATGTATCCAAGGGGTAAAGATAATTTTGGTGAATAAAAATAGAGGAAAATAGGAGTAATTATAAGTATATATAGATCACTAGACTCAATGGAGGGAAGGACTATTCAGTTCCTAATACAGGTTACAAAGATGACAGAGGAAGTATTTTGTTTTGATGAGGGAATCAAGCACCTGGTGTCTTGATAAAAACAGACCAAATGAGAAGTTCCTTATTTGCCTTATTGATAATTTTACCTTTACAATGTAGAAGAATTGATATTGTATATTGAGTACCTTTCTAGGACCTACTTTGGGGAGATGCAAAACATAAGTCAAAACTTATGTCATAAGCAATTTTTCCATAGGACTCTGGAACAAGGGACATAACAAGGCCAAGAGTATGAGAAAAGAACTCTCATTAGAGGCTGGACATCCTTAGGACTAGAACTAGTTCCATCCCTGAATGCCTGAGTTCAGTGAGAGGGCTCCCTTTGAAAAGAGGCAGAGAAAGATTGCATCTGTTTTCCTGGGCACAGTAGTGATGCTTACTGTTAGATAGAATTAGACTAACATCCTACACTGTATACCATAATCATCTTAAAATGGATACACAATCTGAATGTAAATGGTCACTTCATAAAAAATAGAAATTAAGAGAGAAGCCAGCATGGCCTAGTGGATAGAGGAAAGGAAGGATCTTTAGTCAACTTGAAAAAAGGAAGATCTTTAGTCAACTTGTACATTTGACTGGTTATGATGTCCTTAGCAAATCACTGAACGTCTCAGTGCTCTAGGCAATTCTATGACAATAAATTACAGAGAAAGTGCCAACCTGCCTTGGTAGAGGGAATTTCCTCCTTCAGGAATTCCCTATACCAATGAAATCAAATCTCTATTCATAGAGGAGAACTACAAGAGGTACTTTTCCCAAATATGGATGAGAAGAGAGTTCTTACCTAAATCAGTGATGCAGGAAATCCTAAAGGACAAAAAGGACTATTTTTACAACATAAAATTAGAGAGATTTTTATAAACAAAATCAGTAAAGATAGAATAAAGAGAAAATGCATAAAGCAGGAAAATGTTTTCATCTAATATTAGATAGAAGTCTGATATCCAAGATATATAAGGAATTGGTAATATTTAACACCAAAGTTTAACACCAAAGATAATATTTAACAACAAATATTTAACACCAAATCCTCAGTACAAGGATACAAACAATTTTCACAAGCTTGAACTACAAATGACCACTGGCCAATAGGTTCCAAATCACTTATAGTAAGAGAAAGACAAATTAAAACAAAACTCTCAGTTTTACCTTACACTCTGCAAATTGGCAAAGATGCTAAAAGTGGGAACAATCAATATTGGAAAGGTTGTAGGACAGGTATAGTAATACTATCAGTGGAACTATGAAATGATTTGACCATTTTGGTTATCAATTTTCAGTTATGCAAGAAAATTGAATAAATGGTCTACATCTTTTACCTAGTGATCACAGTATTGAAAATATGCCCCCAAGTCAGAAACAAAAATTCTGGTGAGATTTCAACAGAAGCTAGAGGATTAAGTGATGAAAAGACAGAGACATTGTAATGTAAAGGAAAAAGTCTTCATATCTAAAATGAACATTCCACCTGTTGGAAGGGGTCTGTTGCTGGAATAGCTCCATTACATATAAAGAGTCCAGCAAAGATAATGCTTATAAATTGCATTCCTACCTTTGTTCCTAGCCAACCATCTGGTCTAGTCCCCAAAGGAATTTTGGTGATTGTAACATAAGTTACAATTGGAACTGATCACCATAGCATTAAGGTAGGAGAACTTAAAGAAGAAATTGGCTTTGAACTAGGAAGAATTGTCTCCAGAGATGGTAGATCTAAGGGATCTGCCTATAGGTGACAAACTTCAGAACCAAGACTCTGAAAGAGTCAAAGAGAAGATTTTTCTGTTATTTCTAAAATAAGAATTGTTATCCTAGCTAAAAGACAGAGTAGGGCTCTGGCTGAAAAGACCACTGTAGTATTTTAGCTGACAAGAACATAGTACTACCCAGCCAAGTGTAGGATTGAAGGTGGTGAAAGACTACAGATATTCTTTGAAGATCAAGCCCAGGGAGCGAGTGGACCAATTCATTTGCAAAGACCCACGATGAGCTTAATGCCAAGAAAACTGTCTAGTCCAGATCAACTGAAGTTGCCTTGACCAAGTGACTTCCCTGGTTCAAGGTGAGTGATTCTGTGGGCCAGCTTAGTAACAGTCAAGGCCAGTGTAGAATCAGCTGAGCAGCTGAACCTGCTTGACCCAGCAAGTAGAGAATTGACTTACCTATAGGAAACACTTTGCCCTAGACGGAGTAAGCCCGGCTGAGTAGTCACAGCTGGTAAGCATCTAGATCTAGGGCAATTTTTAGAGAAAAAAAAAGAAAACAATGTGGGATTATAGGTTTAGAGTTATGGATTGCTTCCCTATAATCGTGTCTCAGTCCCATTATGCTTTAGGTGTGTGCCCCCTCTTCATTTCCTCTCTACCCCCATGAATGCTGTGTGTATTTATGGGAGAGTAAACTTCTGGTTTAGAGGGTTGTGCTACCTGAGTATTTAGAGAGACACTGGAAGATTTATATTATGATACAGAGTAAAAGAAGAAGCACCCTCCCAAAATATACACAATGACAACATAAATGAAAAATCAATAAAATAAGTCCAGCTCTTCAGTGATAGGAAACAGATAAATATATCTTTTTCCCATAGAGAGGCAGGGGACTACAGAGATGGAAATGTTGCATGCATTGTCAAACGTGGTCACTATCAGATATTTTTGCTTAATTTTTTTTTCCCATTATCGTGTAGAGTCAGTGGGGGAAGTTCCTTTCCACCTCTGGTAACTGTAATGGTATAAATGAAAAATGTTTAACATTTTAAAAAAGGAACATAAATATTTATATTTCTCAGTAAAACATCTCAGTAAAATTATTAATTCTTCCTGCACCATCTCCCCAGATTGATATGAAAAGCAATTTCAAATAGAATAGGGAAGCAGAGTACACTAACATTATATTTCTTTTAGGTTTGTATATTTGGGATAGTGTGTGTTTTCATGACTGTAGTATATTAACAACCCTTAGATCTTTCAGCTCAGTTATTTGACTTTTTTTTGGTATCCCCAGCACTTACCAAATAAAAACGTAATAAATGTTTATTGATTGATTCTTCCACCTTTGTTATTTTGACTATATCCTGCTAAGAATTTCTGTTCTCTGACACTGAAAGAATAGAAGTTGAAACTTAGGGCAATTTGCTAAAAATGAAACACACAGAAGGGAGGTTTTTATTTTACTGATGTTGTAATTCAGTAAGCACCCAACTAATGTAACAAAGTGTTATTCTTTAGCAGTTTCCCCCCTAAATAGTGAATTTGCAATTCGAGTTTATTTTGATTTTCTCTCATCTGATACAAATTCACACAAGGTAAAATATTCCAGAGCACCTTATCTACAAGTTGAATTCAAGCGATTTCTGAAATATCCTCACGAAAAATTTTTTTTAAAAATCAAGTAATAAAGGGGCGGCTAGGTGGCGCAGTGAATAGAGCGCCGGCCCTGGAATCAGAAGGACCTGAGTTCGGAGCCAGCCTCCGACACCTAATCCGCACAAACAAAAACCTAGCCGTGTAACCTTGAGCAAGTTACTTAACCCCAATTGCTTATAAAAAAAAAAAATCAAGTAATAAGGATTCAGCTCAAATAAAACAGTTTATTGATTAAACTATGCTTTTACAGGTGGAATGAACTTTATTTAATGGGCTATTATTTTTCCGAATTTTTAAAAATGGCACTGAAGAGGAATAGAATGTCACGATAATGAAAAACATGAATGTCTTGACTCTTTAAAATATTTAAATGCTCAAACAAATGAAAATATAAAAACCTATCAAAGGCTCAAAGAATGAACCAAAATAATACATTTAAAATATTTTTTTTAAAGTTAACACTACATAGCATAGTATTTTCTCCTTGATAATGCATACTGAAACAGATTGATAGTGTGCTTGCTTCAATTTATATGCTACTATAATTGTGCTTATTGCTGCCATCTGCTGGTTTGTATGAGAATTTCATCTCCATTCTAAGTTTCTTTTAACTTGAATGTGTTTCTTTTCTTAGGAAAGAACTATAGAATGTTTAAGCTGGAAGGGACCTTGGTAATCACCCAGTATAACAAGCTGGTTTTTATGATGTGGAAAACTTGAAGCTCAGAGAGGTTAATAACTTGCTTAATGAATTTATGGAAGAATGGCAAAGACAATTTAGGTCCCCTAAGTCCCAGTCTTTCTGCTTCATATTCTTAATAATAACTATTAAGAAATAACTATGTAAGCTAAGTATATATATATATTATATATATATTTATATATATTATATATAAGATAACTGTATAACTACATAAGTACTTACTGTGTGCTAGGCACTTTATTGATATTATTTCCTTTGATCCTCACAACAGTTCTGGAGGTAGGTGCTATTATTATCCCCATTCTACAGATGGGAAAACTGAGGCAAAAAGAGGTTTAAGTGACTTGTCCAGGGTCACACAGTTATTAAGTATCTGAGACTATTTGAACTCAGTATTCATCACTCTAAGTCCTATACCCTATGCATTTTACCACCTGGCTGCTTCTGAATTCATTAATTAAGTATGCACTCTAATACAGAATATGTCCTTGCTATTATAATTGTTATTGCATTATAATGCACTTTCCACTACCTGCAAAATTCAAAGTTTAATGATTATTCTACTTAAAGAACAATTGATTAAATAGAATCAGAAAACACTGTAGCCTGCTTATAACAGTTTATGGGAGAGTGATAATAATAGTTGTTGTGGCTATAATGCTTTAGGGTTTGTCAAGAAAGTCACAAAAGTAATTGATCTTCATAACAACCTTGTGCTTTTTTACAGTTCTGGAACCTGAGGCTCAGAGAGGAGAAATCACTTGCCCAGAGTCATATTACTAGTAAGTATATGAGGTGCGATTCATACTCAAGACTTTCTCATTCTTATTTACGAGGCCTTATTGCTGCTTTGTTTTAGTTGGAGGTCAGACATATATGGATCGCAAACTTTTGAAATTATCTGTGTTAATTCACAAGAATATTCAGTTATTCGTTCCACATCTTCTCTGTTCTTTACATGTCCCAACTATTCCCCAAACTTACAGGAAAACCACCTCCTCTTCTATTTTACTGAGAAGATCAAGATTCATTTCCCCTGCTCTCTCAGGAATATCTTTATTTCTACATCTGTTTTCTCTCCCTTCCCGTTAACCCAGAGGAAGAGACATTGCACATCCAAAACTAACTTCTCCGGGACTTTCAGTCTCAGTTTCAGCCTTTCAGTTTTGTTTTGGTCAGGAACCAATTTCATTAGTATATGGAGTTTTCATTAACATACAGAATTCCCTGCACTAATACAGATGGACAATTCTTCTATAACTTAGAATATTTAAGAGAGTTCCCTGAGGCATTGAGAAGTTAAACTCTGAATGTTGTAAGTAGAGGAAAATAGATTAGAATATAATTACAATTATTATGGCAACAACATTATGTATTAGAGTACATACTGGAGTAATGAATTCAGCAGTGCTAAAAATTTAAGGGACTTGTGCAAAGTCACATAGCCAGGATGTGTCTAAGGCTGAATACAGGTCTTCTTGAAACAGACTGGCTCTCTTTCTACTACTCCATCCTTCTGGTCAACTTTAGTTAATCCTTTTCATTTCCATCTTCAGTTTCCCTACCTTTATTAGTTCCATCTTGTTGGCCTTTGAATATGCACAGTTGCCCTTTAGCAAACAAAGCAAAATGAAACCTTTATCTTCACCCAGATTTTCCCTTCAGCGAATGTTCTCTCTGCTTTTCATTGCCACAGCTGAGAAACATGTAATTGTTTCTATTTTCTTATTTGCTTCCTAACCCCTAGTAAATTGCCTTTGCCCCACTCTGCCCTGCTCTGTGAAATATAATATCCAAGTATTGTTTTTTCATTAAATCACTTTGATTTTTGTACAATGTTTAATACTGTTGACCACTCCTTCCTTAAAATTTTTTCCTCCTTTGATTCCTCAGAATCTATATTAACCAGATTCTCATACCATTCCTTCTTTTTCTTTTCTGCATCCTTTGTCCTTCCACACACAAAATGTGTGTCCTCAGCCCTTTATGCTTCTCTTTTTAATCCTCTCCCTCCCCCCCCCTTTCTCTCTCTCCCTGTCTCTGTCTCTGGCTGTCTCCCTCTCTCTCTCTCTCTCTCCATCTCTCTCTGTATCTCTGTATC